>VXBX01001523.1:65507-89953 GCA_013400415.1 Scytalopus superciliaris
AAAAATCTCACAGTTGCTTCATTAGAAATTTTAATAATTTTGTTAGTAAAATCACTAAGTAGAGAATAAATGCAAATTTTATAACCTATTTAGTAGATAGTGCCTATGTTTGAATCCTTCCTCTGTGGTTTTACAGATACCATCCAGCAGTGTTCATCTCTCCCTTCCTAAATATTCTATCCGCTTCTTCATTTATTTGAAATAATTTTAGACTGAATGCAACTAGGATAAGACTTTTCTTACTTTTTTCGCAGTATATTACGAAATCCTCTGAAGGAAATGGCATATTCATAAGAGGTAAGAACAATGTAATCCTTATTAGGCAGAAAAGGAGCTGAATCCAAGATTCTCACAATCAGGAGGAAGATTTTAACTTCTGAAGT
This sequence comes from Scytalopus superciliaris, assembly GCA_013400415.1. Classification (NCBI taxonomy): domain Eukaryota; kingdom Metazoa; phylum Chordata; class Aves; order Passeriformes; family Rhinocryptidae; genus Scytalopus; species Scytalopus superciliaris. Next base: position 65,891 of record VXBX01001523.1, read on the forward strand.
GCTTAATAAAGCAAGAAAGCTCATCTTTCTTTAAAAAAAATTACTTAGTTCCTAGTATGACAAGTCGACTGAGGAAAAAATATCCTATTTGCCATTGCTTAGGCTCTAAAGAAGGCAAGATTTCATTTGTAGACACTTTCTCCCCAAAATCTTTTACTTGTTACCTAAAAACATAAAAGCCTTAGTCAATTTTCTTGCCATCCTTCTCTTCATCACGTAACTATTACAGTAAGTTCTGCAAGTTAGAATTTTAACTAGATGCTACAAGGTTGATTTTTTTTCATACGTGAGTACCTCCTTGCAAAGAAACAAAAATATACCACTCACCTCAAATTATACTTGCTCATCAATATTTGCAATTAATAAAGGTAGAGCAAGTTTTGGTACTAAACTCACATAAATGTTATGTATTACCAATGTTTATGATTCAATCAACCATGTGATATTATCCTTCCTTATGAACTTCAGTGTGCTGCTTCTGCAAGGTGTAAAGAGCATTACGGACTTCTGTTAGAATGGCTCGTGGTTGTTCTATAGCATCACCTAAAGTCTGCAGGTTTTATATGAAGTGCAGCCATATAACCTTGGGCTGTGATCTTGTTGGCATTCAGAAGCTAAACAGCATGAAAGCTGGTCAGTATGCAGGTAGAAGAAAAGAAAAAGTAAGGAAAAGGAAGGCCTGTTGTAGGAAGTAGTGTTGATCATCCTCTGCATATCAAACTCCCCTGGGATTTTTACACCCCAGTCCCAAAGCTCCAAGCTTTACCAGGTGGACAGTTTAATTTCAGGCTTCAAGTGACTTCACTCACATGAACTCTTGTAAAGCTATTGGTTCTTTGGTAACTTGAATTCACATCTGGAGAAAAATCACACATTTTTCTCTAGAGATTTCTAATTTGGTGAGAAAATAGGTATTTTGGAAGACAGGGTTTTATAGATATAACGTGTAACTTCATAAAAGCATTACAACAGATTATCAGAACTAGCATGCATTGCTATAGAAAACCTTTGTTACAGCGAGGAAACACAAAATCCGTGCAACTTAAGTGAGGTACAGAAGACAGGTGTTTAGGTTGCTCCCAATAGGAAGAAAAGAATAAAGGAAGTGAGATTAAGAGAAGAAAAAATAAAGACAGAAAAAGAGGAGAGAAAAAATACAGTTACCACTTAGAAGGTCACATGTTCATGGCTTCAAAGAGAAAATGCCAAAGCTCATTTGAGACCACATGTGTGCCTGTTTATACAGTCTGGCTATTGTGGCCACTCCCTCCAGGCAGGACCTTTGGTTCCCTGACCAGTCCCTATCCCATCAGCCAAAGTGAGGGGTGCCATAGCCAGTCAGGGGCTCCAGGGGGTGAGGTGTGGGTGGGTTACCAGGCAGGTCTTATTGACTGACAGGTGCCCCCTATGGCCTTCATGCCATGTGGCCAAACATCAGTGCCTATCCTGGCTGGCCATGTGGATGCTGTGCTGGAGGGCTGGGCCTCTGCCCTGACACACACACAAACACACAGACACACACCCATAAGGTGGTTCTGACCCAATAATAGCTGATCTGGTGTCTTACAGTGAGTCAGTATTCAACCAGAATTACAGCATTTTGTCAGGATGGCTCATATTGAGCATATTGCTCGAAACTGAAGGCAAATGAAATAGCTGAATTGATTTTCAAAATGTCTTATGAGGCTCCCATAGAAAATCCCCTGTAGGGTTTAATTATAGTGACTAGGCATTTTGTGAGGTTTTGGAAAGGATCAGTCCCTTTATTTAGATGCCTACTTACAGAAGAAAGGATCAATCTTTGTATTTCTACTCATAGAATTTCCAATCTCAAAGCCATATTAGATAGTGTTTCCAAGATAATGTAAGTCTTCATAAATGGAGTATGGTGATGAAAGAGCTTTCTGTCTTCATTCACCCCAGCCACCTTATCACAGGTCCTTCTTTCCCTCATAGGTGTTCTAGAAACTGAGCTGAGCTGATTCAGATGCACAACTAGAGTTGTCAAATGAAAACCAACTGACACTTATGACCTGAATGAGGTAGAAAGAATAATAGAGCTTCCCTCTGTTTAACAAACATTTTTGCAGGGCAGTAGGACAGATCAGCAGCTAAAGCCCATCTTGAAATTACATATTGGGGTTTTTTTCCATAGTATACAATCTTTTTCATTCTAAATAAATCAGACCTTGTTAATTTTAATTTATATCAATCCAAAAATCTTAACTTTATTATATTGTGTCATTATAGAATATGTCATTGTAGAATATAGAATATGTCATTGTAGAACAATATGTATGTGTAGGCTCTTTTTACAGAAAACAAGCATTTTACTCCAAATGTGTAAGGAAAAATTATAAACTAATATGCTTGGGAGACTAACAAGATAAAGTCAAGGTTATTTCTGTCAAAACTGTGTTTATTTTCAAAGAATACCAAACTTATGTGTTTCTGAACAAAGCAAAAGTCAAACAACACAAAAACAGTTTAATCTCAACTCTAACCTCCCTTAACTCTCACTTGGAGCTTTCTATGTTATCCAGAGTTCTCAGGCAAACTTCTCACCCTCATGCATTTGCAATTTCTCCCATGCTTTTTTAGCCTGTACACATCCGTGTATATTTATTTTGAAATCTAATAATATTTCCCAGGCTTAGGTCAAAAAATTTATTGTTTCAGCCTTCTGAATTTATAAATTAATATGTCTGTTTTTCAATTTTTTTTCTTAGAGCGAAAGTTTTTTCATAAAAATTATATAATACATAAAAATATCCCCTCTCTATCCATATCCATTTTTCATCTTAAAAAATAGTTCCATTTATCAAAATAAATAAATAAATAAATAAATAATAGAAAGCAAAAAATATGTAGTCAGAGTGAGGCTTGTGATTATAAATAAGAAATATTTTTGCTCGATTTTTATTCTCTTCCAGTAAATTTAAAAGAATACTTTCCAATAAAATTGTTAATCTTCTTATTTTTCTTGTTGGTTGTATCTGTATTCTGTGATATCCTAAATTTGCTTTACGTTTCCTGCTCATATGGGTGACATTAGACATGTACTGTAAAAAATTATCAACTGTTAGTTTTAGTTTCCAGAAGTCTTAGACTGTGGTTCAAGGTGCTGCTAGATATTCTTTACAGGACAAAATATTTTCTGGAAGAATTTTGTTCTGTTTTTCTAAGAGTTAATCTGCAAAACAGGACCTGACAAGATGCATCCACAAGTGCCCAGAGAGCTAGCTGACATCATAGCTCAACTTCTCATGATCATCTTTGAAGGTCATGGAGATTAGGAGAGGTGCCTAAGGATTGGAAGAAACAAAATGTCACTCCAGTCTTCAAAAGGGGCAAGAAGAAGGACCCGGGAAACTAACGTCAAGTCAGCCACACCTCAGTCCCTGGAGTGTCTGCCAATAGAACAAGGAGCAGCAACAAGGAAGAGAATAGAACAAAGAAGTTCCACCTGAACATGAGGAAGAACTACTTTATTGTGTAGGTGACTGCACACAAATTTCCCAGAGAGGCTGTGGAGTCTTCCTCACTGGAGAGTCATCTGGACACAATCCTACACAATGTGCTCTAGGATAACCCACTATTGTCCCTTCCAACCTGACCAATTCTGTGATTCTGTCATTCTGTGAAAATGAAAACAAATCATGAAAAATTATATAAAATGCACTTTTATTTGGAAAATCTGATGCTAATAATATGATCTATTAGCCCAGTGATAGATACATCTTGGCATAAAGCAGTTATCTTCAAAAGCCACTACATCTGCATTCTGATTAATTTGTTAGTTTCTGTGATCTAGGGAGGGTTTATATATAAAGCTGAAGATGGCTCCTCATGGTGAGAATTAAAAGCAAACAACAATAAAAATGTGCAGTCAAGCAGGTAAGTGTAGAATCTTCCAGAGGAATTAGAAGTAAAAAAACCTGACAAGGTAACAAAACGTGCTATTCATTACAAGGGAATAACTCTTTTGGGAGTGAGAGGTTATAAAGTCAATGACATGACAGTGTTCTATCAACAGTATTATATCAACGTTCTAAACCACTGTCTGTGACATCTATCTATATTTGGGATTTGGGGACAAAATTTTCATGAGGATAACAAAACTGATAGCAGTGACTGAATGCTTAAGTTTAATGAACAGTTGCAATAATATAGTAAAATTAGATATGACAAAAAACAGGTAAAAAAATATCAAACCTTCTTGTCCTAGTTAAATTAATCCAAACTTTTAAATTATTAATTAAAATGTATCAATAAGTCATGAAGGAACACTGTTCCTCTGATCTCAAAAGCTCTACAAATTTATTATAAAGAGCACTACCTCTTTTTCTCTGTAGAGATTTTGTGGTGAATATTATATTGTAGTAATCTGATTACACAAATATTAACAAAGGAGATACTGTTGTGACTTAGGTGTCTGGGCTCTTTTTTTTTTTTTTTTCTGAGTTATAGTCCAATCCTATATTTTGTTTCCTTTCTACCATTTCATTGATAGAAATCTCTTTTCTGCAGATATTTCCTTGGCCTCTGCCATATTGATCACTGCTGCAGAGGGAGAATGAGTCTTCTGATTGCACTCTACTTGAGAGATTGTTAAGGCAGAACAAACCTGGAGATGCTAAGCAGGTCACTGGACAGTCCTTCATAAATATTCAAGAGAAACAAACATTGTGAAAGACACTAATGCTGATAGAATTCACCGATATGCTAAGTAAGAATAAAGTATTTCCTGCAGAGAGCTCCTGTAGGGATTATATGGCCTTCTGCTTTAATGAAGTTACACTTCTGACTAATGGCAAATGATGTTAACATTTCCCTTTCAATACCAAGGACTATTTTTTTATTGTTTAAAAATGATGGCGGGGGGGAGGTGAGGGCTGGAAAGAGGAGAATTCTAAGCTGAATTACAAACATTTATAAGAATTCTTAGGAAGAGGTTCCATTAACTTGCAAAGTCAATTTTCATTGAGAGTTTTGCTGCTACCTAAATAATAGCAAAAGTATATGTAAAATTACAAATACACTTTTCTTTGTAGAAAGATTTCATACCGGTCAGTAGAAACACTTACAGTAGAAACAATAATCCATTAGATTATTTCATGAACAGCACAATTCACACTGAAGATTTTACTTTCTATTAAATTTTACATACTAGTGTGAAAAAAAGAAAATTATGTATGTTTTTCTGTCTAAAAGTCTTTATTGTTTTTGTAAAATTTTGCTTATTATACTTCTAGTCACCACACTACACTGATAATATACATTTCATTTTCAGTAGACGGAACCTTCCTAGCCTTTATCCACAGTCCTGGCACCAAATTTTCAGAATATTCCTTAATCTTTACAAAACAGATAGTCACTCACTGGATTGAATAAATGTATACGAGTTTGGCCAGAGTCTTGTACCAGATTTAACTTGAATATTTTAAATAGTTTCAATGAGTCTATTCAACCACATTCAAGTAGTAATACAAACTAGGATTATAGAAATCTATCCCCTGTAAAAGGCCCTCAATTTTCTTTTTTTTTTTTTTTAATTTCTACCCTATGACTAAATAGCAGTGAAAATTAGTTGTCTCTATTCCATTAGACAATTTTTTTGCAAATTATGTTAATGATAAGACATGTACTGAAAATTGTAGAAAATAAGTAAGAATTTTCCTAGAAGAAGCAAAAAATTCTTGAGGATTTATGGGTGCGCACGAAGACACATGAACTAACCAGTCTAATAGCAATGAATCAGACAAAGAAAAAAGGGTGTTAGATTCTGTCAGCCACCAGAAAGTGTCCACTCAAGTGTGCAAATTTGCTATATGTGTTAGTGTGACATAATATAGGAGCTATAGGTTTCAGGAATTAACTCTTGCTAGTATCTGCTTTTCCTCTCTACACAATATATTTGTATGCCAGTTTGAGTCAAATGACAGTCTAATTTTGGCCCAGGTGTCATAAATTACAGTTTTACCATAAAGGAAAGTCTTACTTTTCTGTGGCTTTGATTAATCAGTTACACTGAGGACTGGTAAGAAAAGATCCTTTCAGTTGCTGTGCCACAAAAATTTTCCTTATTGTTGTAGATAATAACACTTAAAAAAGGACACCAAACCCCCAAAAATTACCTGTCCACAAGCAGCATTTGAGGGTCAGCTAAACTCTAAATGTTAAGAGGGCGACGAAGAAAAGTCATGATTACATTTTATTATCCCACCACAAGAGGATGGAAGAGCTCTGAAAATTATTTTTGAGAACTGGAAGGGCAAATACAAAACAACTTCACTACTACTTTCAGTTTTCAACAGGGAACTAGACTTACCTGGGACTTTTTAATGCTTTCTAAATTTGAAAGCCTCAAAGCTCTCAGTATCAGTAACTAAATGCAGATAGGAGTCTTCTCAGTTGCCTTACTTGTGTAAATCCAACCCCTTCACATAGAGTCAGATGAGAGAAAGATAATTTCTGATATAGAATAGACTAAATGTCTTCCAGAAGGGCCTATTTTCTTTATAAGTACCCTCAACTTTAAATGTCTAAGTTAGGTAAGGAAAATCCTACCCTCATATGTCTTAATGATTGTCCTACTAAAGGTTTAGGCTAGTATATTTCTACTTGATACCCAGGAATATATATCTTGTCAATTCACACTTACTTCAGCAGTTGCATTAGCCCATAAATATTTATTCAGGTTTTTATTTATTTATTTTTTAATATGTTCAGAAATGTTCACAGTTTCATTCACTTACAAATTCCAGCTGCCAAATTGGAATGAAAATAAAAATAAATTAAGCATTTAAAATGCCATTTTTGATGGTTTTCGTTACTTATATAAAACACTTAAACATGCTTAAGAAATAAGAATAAAAAATGTTTTATTAATTTTGCCTCTGATTTATTAGGCAAAACAAAAAATTATCTGTGTTTCAGGGGCTGATTGATTTTCTCTAACTACGTTCTAATAGCTCCCATCCTACACAGCTTGTTTGCTTATTTTTATCTCACAGAATAGAAAAGAAAAAATAAAAACATCCTGCCTCTGTAGCTTCCCATCAGTTTCTCATGAAACTTACAAAGAAAACATATTTTTCTGTCCAGGAAAGAAACTGCTCTTAAAACTTAGCAAAATAGTCCTACACATTGTTTCTTAACTAGTATTCCATCATTTTAACAGATTAGGAGCAGTACTTCTTTTTCTTGATTTAAATTACTCTTATGGTTTGTTGTTCAGTTAGGCTATAAAATACTTGCTGTCATAATTTCTGATTTAATTTGAAATGCATTTATATTGATTTTCTTTTAATAATATACATAAAAATCATTAAAGGCATCTTTGAGCCTGACTCAGTGCAGGATGTTGGACCAACCAGTCTCTGAAGCCTTTTTCAATCAAACACCTCAGTGAAATAGATTAACAAAATAATTTGCTGTGTATTTTACAGAGTTACCTGTGTATGCTCGCATACATGTTCTGTATAACACAAATTATTCATTTACATTTCATATGAAAGAGTTAAAAAAAGTAATTCAACATTTTTCATCTAGTGGTTGGGCATCCTGTGGCCAAGGTAAAGTTGCAAGACACACCAATATACAAATAAGAAAATAATCTTAAGTAAATCCATATTCTAATTGCCATGTGCATGTGTGCAGGTTAGTTTGATATTTTTTGTCTTAAGAGTCACTGATATTTTGTAATAAATAACCCATTCATTTTTATACTATTTTTAGATGTATAAATGCCTTTTCCTTATTTTCATCTTGATTTGTCTTTGATCGTTTTAATTATAAATGTCTAAATACAGAGCCTGCAAAATAAAAATACCTTTGATGTAGGCAGTGAAACCTACATCAGGTCATTATAACCTCTATTTCTGTTAATTAGGCAGTAGGTGTCCTGTGGCCTTTTGACATTCATGCAAATATCATTAACCAGCTATGTGTCTCTGTGACAGTAATATCACTACTGTTAGACTTAATCCCAACCTGGATATCTGCATTGATTTTCCTCTCAACATCCTCTGTTCAGAAATAAAACTTCAGAGGAATGAGGTACCTTCATACTAAAATGAAGGAAATCAATGGCTAAATGTCCAGATAGAGATCAGGCATGAATGGCATCTGTCAGGTGTCCATACCAGGACCATTAACATTTAATGTCTTCAACAATGACATAGACAATGGGATCAGGTGCACCCACAGCAAGTTTGCAGAAGATGCCAAGCTGTGTGGGGCAGTTAACATGCCCAGGGGATGGGATATCATTCAGAGGGACATAAATAAGCTAGAGCAGTGGGCCTGTGGGAATGTCACAAGGTTCAAAAAGGCCAAGTGTAAGGTCACAACACTAAGGTCCTGCAACTTGGTCAGGACAAGTCCCAGTATCAATTGAGACTAGGGAATTAAGAGATTGAGTGCAGCACTTCTGCAAGTTCTGGTGGGTGAAAGGCTGGATATGACCCAACAATGTGTGCTTGCAGCCCACAAAGCCAACTGTACCCTGGGCTGCATCAAAAGAAACACAACCAGCAGGTTGAGGGACATGATTCTTTCCTTCTAGTTTGCACTTTTGCAACCCAAACAGGAGTACTGGATCCAGCTCTGGAGTCATCACCACAGGAAAGACATGGACCTATTGGAGTGGGTCCAGAGGAGTCCGAAAATATGACTGGAGGGATTGAACATTCCTCCTATGAGAAAAGACTGAGGTAGTGGCAGTTGTTTAGCCTGAAGAACAGAAGGCTCTGGGGAGACCTGATTTTAGCATTTCAGTACTTAAAGAGGGTTTATAAGAAAGATGGGGACAAATTTTTAACAGGGCTGTTTTGATAGGACAAGGAGCAATGGTTTTAAACTAAAAGAGAGTACATTCAGACTAGATACAAGAAAGAATGTTTTTTACAATTAAGTTAGTGCACTACTAAAACAGATTTCCTGTCCATGGAAACATTTGAGGTCAGATGGGGTAGGGCTCTGAGCAATCTGTTCCAGTAGATGTCCCAGCTCATTGCAGGGGAGTTGGACTAGGTGACCTCTAGAGGTCCCTTCCAGCCCAAACTATTCTGAAAACTTAGAACTTTCTTTTTCAATTTGTCTGTCCCTGAAAATGTCATCACACATGATGGCTTCAGGTTGTGTTAAATGCACAACAAGAAGGTAACTGTCATCTCAGATTGCTGCAGTCCTGGGAAAAGGCAGAAAGTGAGTGAAACACATGGATGTAAGAAAACATTAAACAGCATCTGTGGGTGACTGAAATAATTATGAGAACATATAAGCACACAGCTGATAAACAAAATAGCCCAAATTGGAATGATGAGGATTTGAAGGAAGGAAAAGTTGGAAACTTTGTTATTGTATAGAAATAATTGACTTTATCTGTAACTGGAGTATATGCACAGAGGTTTAGCCTGAAAATTTTAATTTACATCCAAAAATTAAAAAAAAAAAAAAATATTTCAGAAGGCAGAACAGGACCACAAGTGTTTGTCATGATCATTTAATTTAACCAATGCAGCACAATGCGTAAGAAAATTCATCTCATAAAAGGGCTCTATGGTGCTGACTTTGTAGTAGCTGATAGACATTAAAGCAATCTGAAACCTCTCCAGTCAATTTTAACACCTATAGGAAAAGTGCAAGGTGGAGATTTCTAAATACACAAACACCTTCTTGTAGTTAAGAAACACAAGAAAATACAAGGACAATACTTTTCCCAGAACACTGTGAAATGGTTCTGTCTTCGCTAAGACTGAAAATGGTTCTGACCTATTTTTTTTTAAAATAGCATCACCACATACATACTGCTAAAGTAGCAGAAAAAATAAATGTGTTCCCTTGGATGCAGAGTGCATGTAAAAGCTTTTATGTGTTTAAAATGCTTTCTTTTAGATGATGTTTAATAAATGCAGAATATGGGAAAGGCAGAATTCCCTTCTTCCCCACTCCCCTTCACAGTCAAGATAATAAAAAGGTTTCCTATAGAAATGAGCTACAATAGCTTCCAAGAGCGCAATGACTTTGTAGACAAATGCACAGTCATAACACACAATAGTTCACATTCAACACTGGACGCAATAATTATTTTAATGAGAAAGATAATGGCTAGTCAAGACACTGGGGTTGGTCCCTTACTATATTAGAGAAATGTTTTGTGAGTTTAAAATTTATCATAGGCATCCCCCCAGACAGTGAAGGAAAAAGCTTACACTCAGTCATCTGACAGTTACCATATCTGGTGCAATAGAGCACAATGGGCACAGAGCGTCGTCCCAAGTGTCAAGTAACAACTCTGAATCAGAGCATTCCAGCAGAATATTGGTTCTTTAAATTAGTGCTCCGCTCTGGCATTGCTACAAAAACTGTACCACACTGAAAGGATTCATCCAGGTGTAGTCTGAAGAATGAGTTGGGAAATTCACCCTTTTTAGCTAAAGGAAGTCTCATTATGCTTACACATTTAGTGAATGTTCTTGAAAATCTATTTGTGGTGCACCAAGTAGTCATTTGTGATTATGAAAAGAAGATAGCATTGCTGCTAGCACCACATTCTATAATTTTCTTTATTTTGCAGAGGACTAAATGTCTCTAGTAAAGAGGTGGTGATTCAGGACAAAATCTAGCATTAGCAAAGTTTTTGTTTAATTTTACTTTTCCTTTCTTTCACTAGTAAGCTTTAAGAAAAGACATTACACCACTTCATTTTTATATCAAAAATCATGCTGAATTCAAAAATACAAGAGACTCAAGGCTGCTCCGTGCTCCCAGATGCAACCATTAACAAGGCTGATGATGTATTCTCATCAGGAACATGCACATGTATCACACATATATACATACATACATTTGAAATAGTGCTTCAATGATGTCTGAATAGAATTTTCACCTTCAACCACTTCTCATTGCTTTGCAGGCAAGACTTAGCCCATGACTCATAAAACAAAGCATAAAACCAAATTTCTGATTGTTTATACTCCTGCTTCTGACAGAGCATAGGATCAGGGAGTTGGACTTGATGATCCTTATGGGTGTCTTCCAGGTCGAGAGATTCTATGATTCTGTAGCATATTTAATGAGTGAGTTAACAAGTGTGTGGCTTAGTGGGAACCACTGGATAAATGAAAAGCAAAAAAGAAGACCTAGTTCAGAAAGAGGCTGGACAAAAGCATAGGAATTAGGCCATTTGTCGTTCTGTATTGCTGCTGTCTTCAGTTCAGGGAGCCCCTAACTGGTGGCTTCCAAAAACTCGGGTGGTATGTTAAGGAAAAGTCACAGAATAAAAGCTTCTTTCCCACACTTTCCATAAGCATTCACTTTCTGAACCATGTCTTGCTTGCATTGATTTGCTTGCAAAATTCTCATGCATTACATCAGTTATATTTTTGATCTTTAATATGGGGGAATTTAAAAGCAATATTGGAAAAAGTAAGTTACTTCAGTGATCTTTTTTTTAATGGAAAACATGTTAGTATAAAAATCTATGTGTAGGAGAGAAGAAATCCAGCTGGACTGTCTCCATAAAGTCTGTGAGGGAAGAGGGGAGTGTACAATATGTCTTTTCCTTTTGTAACTTCTATGACTCTTGCAACCCCAGTCACAGTGTGACACTCCCACAAGGATACTTTCAGGTACTGGAAGGACGCACACTAGGATAACTTCACATTACTGTGTATTCAAAGGAGTCATTATGTGACAACAACTTATAAGTATTCAAAAACCATTTTACTGTGATATATGTGTGTAACAGAATGCATTGTAAAAGCACTCGTAAAACTAAATCATTCTAACTCCTACCTTCCTATTCCATCTTTGGATTTCTAGCATCTAAGAAGAAATTGTCATACTAGAAAAGAATGTAGTAGATAGACACCATAAAAGGACTCATTACATGCTCATTAAAAAAAATAGCATTGACTTTTATACCTCAGTTGTAGGAGTTACTGTGAAGAATCCACAATTACTCCCATGTGAAGAAATGTCCATTTTCTCACTTCGATTAATGGATTTGAAAACTCAGTGATTTTCATGCTGGAGTATGAGTTAAAAAACAATGGCTTGAGTTTGGTGACTTGAAATCATACAGCAGAATAAGAGCACAAAATTGAAATGTGTGTCTGTTATCTTCCTTAGCAGTTGATGTGAAGAATAAATACCTGATTTTATAGAATTCAAACACATACTTCAAAGGCTTGCAAAACCAAGCAAAGCAAAAAGACATAAAAGAATGACCAGAATATCCCTTACTTGAAAACTTAAAAGAATCCTTTGTTTTAAGCAAGTATTTATACTCAAACTTTGAAATTCATAACCCTTAGAAATACCATGTGCCAGTATTAAATACTAATAATTTTTTTCATTCTCACTTATCAACTTGTATGTACCTATTGTTATTCTTAGTAATACACACATACCATATATAGCATATACTCAGAAATATATATTACAGATATAAAAAAAAATATAAAAATCTAAAAGGACCCAAACATTTGATGTCTTGTAGACCAAGACCCAAAATTAAATGCAACCAGAATCTATACTCAGAGTAGTAATCACTGAACAACATGTAACCTATAGTTAGGACTCAGAAGTATTCAAGGGCTAGCCACTACTTTTGCAAAATGCAAAGAAAGCTTTAATCACACTGTAGATTTAACAGGAATTAGTTTTACAGAGGTCACTTGACAAATTTTCCTTAGACAAACTGAGGTCTTGAGCCTGTAAGTGAAAAAAGATAAGTTAGATTTAACATAGCTGTAGACAACCATTAAAATTAATGCAATGAGAGTTCAGTAGAGGCCTTTACAATGTGCCTAAGAAATTATCCTTTTTTTTTTTCTTCATTTTTACATGAAAAGGATGTCCCCCTTCAGAGATTGCTGCTGTTTTATTTTTGCTTGTGCTTAGTACAGTGGAAAGACATACACACTCACATGCTTCCTCACGGATGCTTGCCTTTGTTCCTGCTTGTTTTGTTGTTCAATTAATATCAAACAAAGGTCAATCTGACAAAGTATACGGTTAGTGTTTGTGTATGGAAAAACATAATGGAAAACTTGTAGTAACAGGAGTCCCATGTGCCAAAGAAAATGTTAAAAAGCCTCTCCTTAGTGACAAAGTGAGCTTCATTTGTAGTGCATAAGTACCCTACTACAAAAGCAGTCTTGGACTTCCATGGGACTACTATGAATATGTTTATAATATGATTAGGCAGGCAAAGCACTCCTAAAGTGCTGCATCACTAGTCTTGTGACTGTTATACTGCTGTAGTGGGACCTCTTAGACTTCTAGTGGGCTGAAATAGCACTACTTATAAGTGTACTTATATCTTACTTAAAATGAAGAGAATCTTGCTGGCTGATGTCATGAGGCTTGAAGAATGATTTTAGTGTTACGAATAGTGACAGATATTTGCTCACTTTATTTCTGTGACTCAAATGACATCATTACTCCACAATTTTTGAATCCCATAGAATAGAGTTCAAAACAAATCCCTGCTCGACAAAAAATAGAAAACATTTACTGATCAAACAGATTAATTTATTGCACATTTGTGAACCACTAATATGGTATTCTCTGGGGGGAAGTGGAAATATTGCTGTGGGACTACCAGCCATGGTGCTACACCACAACTGTTAGAATTTCTGGAGACTTCTAGATTTGCATTTTCTTTGTAGTTTCATTAACATAATTCGAAAACAGACTTAATTAGTGTTTTAGCACTATTCATTTTGTTTTATTTTTATTTTTTTAAATTCCTGAAGAGATGTTTTTTTCACTGGGCTAAGATATTGAGCTGACAATCCTGAAAAATCAACCTCTCTTTGAATCTGTTCAATGACTATACATAAAGCTAGTAACGAGCCAGGTTTACTGGTCAGGATGCTTTGGGGTTTTTTTATGTTTTGTTTTTGTTTCTATTTTTTTCCTCTTTGTTGATCTGCTGTGACAGATCTTTTTCTAAGTTCCTAAATGTGTGACTATCTGGGTTTCATTCTCCATTAGCTGCTTAACAAGAGCTTTCAGGAAAGCACACCTTTTAAGCTCTCTCAAATCAGGCGCACAGAATTGGTGTTACTGCTCTAAATTAGTAGACTATTATTCCTAAGGGTGGGATAACAGTAGGTACTTTTATGGTTTTCCTCTCATGGCAGTGTTTAGTGTTTTTCCATGTCTTCTGTTCATGAAGTTTTGTGGCCCATATGAGTATATTGTTCTAATGAAATAGTGAATAGTCCTTAAAACACTGATTATCAACACCCAAATCTTTACCCCCATTTCAGTTTATGATTTTTGTATTTCTGGGGGTTTTTTTGAGTTTACTTCTTTTCTTTTCTGACAAAACTGATCTTGACAGGACATTTTTTTCCTCTTTTTCTTTTTTACCATATCTTCACCTTTGCAGACCAAATTATCAGTTGGTATCACAGATGATGACCGTACTGATCCACCAGAGCCAGGAATGAGATTTTCAGTTCATTTTATGCAGAATTTCAAACAACCAACAAATGATAAAAAATCCAAGTTAGTTATTACTTCAGAAGACATGAATTAGAAGCCTGAAGGTGAAAGACTCCATATCCTTCTACACTTTTTCTTTTTCATTTAGTTCTATTTAAATTAATTTCCTTATTATAACATAAAAATAATTTTTGCAAAGGAAAACCAAATCTAACTAACAGAGTAGTAAAAATGAAAGAAAAATTAGCCTCCTTACAAACATACTTCAGTATTTCATTGCCTCAAAAATGTCAATTGTGAAGGATGCTGAGAACTTTGTCATAAAAAAAAAAAAAGTAAACAAAAGCTAAAAGACATTTGCAAATGTTTCCAGCAGACAACTAACATCACCCAAGTACTTCCAGTATGGTCCCCTTAGCCTTATCTGGACAGTAACTAAAATTTGGTTTCCTAATGAATCAGTCATTTGGCATAGATGCATAAAATCCTCACGCAGTCAGGTTATGTGTCTTTCGAGGTCTTTAGTAAAATTACTTTTGACTCACTCCGATACCCAAATAAGTCCACACAATGCTTGAACTGAAAGATATTGCTTGAGAAAATATTTTAATTTCGCATGCAAGATCCTTTATTTTTCCATTCTGATTTTGTGCAAAACTGGTTAATGTGGATTCTGCTTGCAAAAGTAAATTACAGATTAATAACTTAACCACAATGCCAAAACATTACAGAATACATAGTAACCCATGGTCTTTTAGGGTCTTCCTTCTCTGCTCTGGCTGATTCGTGTGTCTGTTTATTAGACTGCAGCACAGTTATTGTTGTGTATAAAGTTTTAGATTTATTTTACTGCTTGAAAGACTATGTAGCACCACATCTGCCAAAATAGAAATTAAATTAATCAGGGCAAAAGGGTTGCTCTGGTTTCTAAATCTTTTCCCGCACCTGTTAGATCCAGATATAATAAAGAGGTGAATGCCCACATGAGGAGTACTATTTGGCCATGAAAAGGTGTGCTGCATTTAATGCTGAAGACCAAGTGCCAGATTTCAGGCAGGACTAAACTCCTATAGCTTCATGGAAATGAATCACAGTGGCCATTGCAAATATAGTAGCAGTGGGAACTGTGGGGAGAGAGCTGGCTGAGCAGTGATAATCTAGGTATCTCTTCTGAATGTTAGAGGGCAACTTGTTAATCAGAAGTTGTTAAAACAGTTGTTTAAAATGTTGCAACTGGACAGGATCCTCCTAAACAAATGAGTAATCCCAACAGTACTAATGATACCAATTTATCACTGGGGTTCTGTTTGTATGTTTTGTAGTTTCCAATCTGTTACAGGAAAATGGTGGTGGCTGGTTGAATGCCTTTTCCTACTTTTTTAAATGAACATTTTAAGTACATAATTTTACTTCATTTGTGCCAGAAAATTGCCCAACCACCTTCATTAGAAATAAGGCAAATCTGCTCAATACTACCTGAACAGCAGGCAGTAGATGCTTTATTGAACAGAAAAGCTTTAACAAACCTTATCGTGTACACGTTTGTACTATCAGTCTGTTTATGTACTCACAAGTTAAGGGAAAATATGGGTGCTGCTACATAATAAACAGTGTTTTGCTACCCTTCTTTTTTATCCAGGTGGTTGATTATATGGTATGGGATATTTTTGCAGGTGGTATAGAAAATCATATATACCAGCTGTTGTACCCACTGAGCAGCACTTCGCTAAGTGACACAGCACCGATCACATATAACAGCATCTAATGACTCTAGAGTGATATCTTTACTAGATGTATCTTTTCTTCATTGAGAAAGAACCTTCAAAAAGACTTTTACCTGCCTCTGTTTTTCTTGCATGCTGTGTTAGGGAAAAAATATTCAGGAGAAATGTGTTTATAAATGACTCTCAATAATACAAAGCTAGCTTGTATAGCAAAAAATAACTGTGTAGTGGATGGCTTGGCATGCTGCCCCTAATACTTGGCAGAATTCACTTGCTGCTGGCACTGGAGATGTTAGATGTACTAGCCACTGAGTCCCTGCTATAAGCACTTTACTATGTAGAATCAATATCGACATACTACATAAACAACTGGATGAACCTTGTACAAAAATGATAGCAAATAGCATTTAAATCATTTCACATAAATCTGAAAGTATCATAGTGCTTGACATTACTATTAGTATTGTATTTGAAGACCCTTATTAACACTGAGCAGTATTAAATTTAGGCTATTGAACATCAGTCCTGTACTTGCTTTGTCTATAAGTATGATTGGTGTGAAGAATGCAGCAGTACAAAAGTTGTCTTCAGCTGGTACCTTATGGGAAGGCATCCAGGGTATTTGTGTTCTTTGTGCAATTAGCACTCCTATTGATCACTTGCTTATTTCAGTTAATAGTGGATAAGCTGTCTGCTTCCCATTCTTGGTGTAATTAATGAAAGTAGACATTAACTGTTGCTAGAACAACTGCTTCTCTACCTCCTACACTTCT
The DNA here is from genome assembly GCA_013400415.1 of Scytalopus superciliaris. NCBI lineage: Eukaryota > Metazoa > Chordata > Aves > Passeriformes > Rhinocryptidae > Scytalopus > Scytalopus superciliaris. The sequence goes on from VXBX01001523.1 coordinate 82,854, forward strand.
TGTTTGGAAGTGTGGGATACATTATGGTCAAGTTTATTGCTGAGTGGACAGTCAATTAAGAACTTTTCATAGCTAAATGGCAAAGGTTTGTAGTAAAAACACCATCATTGTTTTAATTTTTTCCTTCATTTTGATAGAGAAATCAATAATTTTAAGAAAAGATTGTCTACACTTGAGTTGCCTGAAATTGCTTGTATTCTAGATAGTGAGAGGACTGCCTCTGTCTCATAAAAAACAACATGGTTGCTTTTTTCTCATGAAACATTGTTGTAACACAATTCACCATTGTGTTTCACAGTGTCTGTGTGAAAGACTTGTGAGTTCACGTGCTTGTGTCACAACTCCAAGTTCTTGAAGATGAAGTCCTTTAAATCCACGTAAACATGATCTCTTTTACTCAGTTGGAAGCTGTCAAATCACTGAAGATGATTTAAACTACCACATACAGTATTGCTTCCTGCTGTGGCTGATGAAGGAGATACACAGTAACTTTACACAGTGACATTATTATTTTCTTTCTTGTAATAATAAAATGTCCTCTTCTGTGCAAAAAGAATGTGACATTCTCATCAGTGTTTTGCCTTTGATAGGTACAATTAAGTGATACTAACTATGGATAAGTTTTCTAATAAAAGGAAGCAGACCTGATTCACTTCTGACATTCCAGACCGAGCTGGGTGAATATAATGAATGCAAACTGGTGTTGGCAAGGACAGAAACTGATGATATAGATGGACTGTGTGATGTATGCATATTTATGTCTCCCAAATATATGAAATGGAGGGGAAGAGATTACTCCCTGTGTTAAATTATTCAGATTAATTAAAAAAAAAAAAAAAGATACAAAGACAAAGGCAGAAGCAGCAGATATAAATATACATTTATTCACATAAAACTAAGCAATAAAAGATGTTTGAACTTTTCCTGATTCTGGTCACACTTTTTTTTTTTTTTTTAAGGTGCCAGGACTTTTTTTTTCTTTTTCTTTGCTGCCACTAGCTGTCCTCTCAGGAGCACATTGACAGCTTTGAGCTGACAGAGAATCATTATAATCAGTGTAGAAGATATAAAGTCACAATGAGAAAGGAATTCATGTTTACAGTAGTGGGGACCACACACTGTGATAGTTTGCATTAGAAACTCAGCAGGGGGAGTGTGAAAAGCTGTAGCATTATAGTAGATATGGGGGCTTTTTGGTATGAATAGGTCGTGTGTGTTCAAGTACCTGTCTAACATGTAACAATCACAAAATATTATCATATTCAGCAGGGCCATTATTGCTGCTGCATTGAATACATAGCCTCTTAAAACCCCCCATGCTCTCAAAAAGTGAAAAAGATACAGCATCAAATGATGGATTCCCCCTAACCATATCAGTAGTACGTTTCAGCATACATTGCCACAAAAAGGAGAGACTCAAGCATACACATGAATAGATAAAAACTGCATGGAACAGTTATGTCAGAGCAAGTTTATTCCTTCAGGTAATTAAAAAACTTTTAGCCAAAATGCAGAAACAAATGTGTGAAACAAAGAGAAAAACTTAAGCTTTACCTCTAATTTCTGCAAAAAAAAAAAAAAAAAAAAAAAAAAAGTGTCAGAATGAGCGGAAGCTTATACGAGCTCAAAACAGGCCAAAAATACAGGAAGTATTATCTGGGGAGATACAAACACAGAGCAAAGATTCAAGACATTCAAGAATAAGTGTCTTCAGTTTTAATTTCTTTCTTCTCTGTTTTTCACTTTGAGTTTATGAGATGAACTGTAGGCAGTTTGAAATTACAAACAAATCTCTAAGAGACAGAGATCAAGCAGCGGAAATTTAACTTCAAGGTCTTTGTTATGGTAGCAAAAGCTACATTTTATCCATGTTATTACAACACCATGTTGGAAGAATGTTAAGGTTACACATGAAGGCACTTAAAAGTTGAGAGATACCAGAAATACTTTTCTACTTTGCCCAGTGGAATGGAGGAGTGTTACTGTCTTTGTTTTACAAATGAGAACTCTAACAGAAAAAGATTGTGGCCAAGGGATATGCTTATTTCGACTGCTCAGGTGGAGATGCCACAAACCTGATGGTAAGAGCACTTAGAATTTAAAGGAGCACATGAAGTCCACTTTAGGTTAGACAGCAAAATGGCTTGGAATTAGACATCTTAATTAGTGGAGGTGAATCACAGAATTACAAGTCCTACCCTAAATGTTCAAACAACTTCTCCCACTGACTTCAGAGTCAATAAGCATTTTGGAAAACAAGACTGTCACCAAGAAAATGAATGGTCAATTAGCATATTGTGTTTTCCATTTTGCCACAACTTATCTCAATAACCATCACACCAGTATTCAAGTATTTGATGTTGTATAAGGAAAAAAAAAAACCCACAGGAGTTCAGAAAGTTAAATTAAATACTATTGCTTCACACTCATAACTCCTTCAGGTCAGCACATATGTCTACAGCTACACTAGGGGGAAAAAACAATCAAGGAAATAAACTTCTACACAGAAACCTGATCACCCAGAATTCTTAATTCTCTGATTTTACCTTGTATCTTGTTTGATCTGTTCCAAGCAGATTTCTTTGTTACAGAAAGACATAGCTCCTAGTAGAGTTAATAAGCTACTTGTTTGTAGGTTGAAGGACTAGTCCCCTTTATTTGGTTGATAAACATACTGATACTTACTGATGTAACTTGTAAGTGCCTGTTTCTAGTCATCTTCATTACTAACTATGCCCTGACAAACCTGAATGCTCAACTTCATGGTTACATTTTGGCATCATTCACAAACTCATGTGCCAGGTGTGAACTGACACACCCGCTCAGAGTTATGAAAACACTACCAACAGGTCATCCTCAAACGCTGGCTTTTTTCCTACAGAAGTTTGGGACACTTTTCCAAAATGGTAACCTAGGCCTAAGTCTCTCTTCTACAAGATGAGATGTAAGACCATGTCCCAAGTGAACACAATAAGAAACAGGCTATAAAGATTACTGGGGCAGGCATTTCTCATTCCTACTTGTGCAATTTGCTCTGCTATGCATCAAGTAAGACTCACTGAAGCAAAGAATTCAATCTTTTGGAGTAAATGTCCTAAGCACTGATTTCTAGAAAAAATGTGGGGGGAGGGCATTTCCATCTACCCTTCCTTCTTTTAAGACTGGTCTGAAATGCCAGGCTCTCAAAGAAAGGGCTTTGATGACTATTCCCAGAAGAAAGCAGAAAATAAAAGAATCTTTTAAGAGAGGAAAGCTGTCTGGTAGTCAAAGTTAGGAGTCAAACCACCTAAGAGGGAAGGTAAATATTGTTCAGAATGCTTTGTTCAAATCTAATTACAGGATGGAAAAAAAAATTATAGTCAGATACTTGATTTCAGAGTTGAGAATTTCAGGAAAATAATGGCTGTCTAAAAAGTACCCTAAACGTTATTTGTCAATGTAGTCAGAGGAAGAAAGCTGTAAGAAAAATGCAATCCATGTACTTCATGGACAGAGAACATAGATGCAAGCTATTATTAAATAAAATAAGGTCAAAGCACATATTTTACTGCTGACCCTTGATTATCTCTGATGTTTAGGCAAAATGTAACTGCAATTGAAAGAGCAGTACTTGCTGCTAAGGAGGATCAAGGACCTGCTGCAAGTAAGAGTGATACAGATCAGGCATAGTGTCCTTACTTGAGAGAAACAATACTTCAGCATTTCCTCTCTCTTCTTCCATTTTTCATTTTGGTAGAAGCTGTGGCAGACTTTGATGTAAATATATATTGTCTCCTTCGTGTTTCACCATATGAGAGATTCATTACAGATGTTAGATGCATGGATTTTGTTTTCTTCTTGTACTCTAAACTGAATTCTCCCCAGCTCTTAAAGTTTCATTCCTATATGACCATATGTGATGTGTGTTTTTGCTTTTGTGGCCTTACAGACAGTTTTGGACCTGTATTTTCAAGGCCTTTGCTACCTTCTTGAGTTTTTACCCTTGGGAATCACTGTTGTACTGCACACAATTCTAGAAGGAATACAAGGTAAGAGCCCTTCTGATAAGGTGAAGCCATGACTTTAATATTCTCACCTTTTCTTAGGGTTCAAAATCAAATCTTCTTGCTCCTATGAAAATGAATTTACCACTCTGCTATACCAGACAGAAACATTTTCACTTCATTCAGTCAGGTAGATACAGGGAGATGCAGCAAAAAGATGAAGTTACTGAAAGAGGAACAAAGGTAGAGAACAGGCCCACAGTGTTGGCTGGTTTGGTTTGGTTGATTTTTTTAGTTGTTGGATTAGGAGTTTTTTGTTAGTTTATTTGGTTTGGTTTGTGTTTGTATTCTGTTTTTGTTCTATGACACATGGGAAGAAGAAAGACTCAGTTGCTATTTCCAAGACTACTACTTTGTTTGCTATGTGTTTAATGTAAATTAGATACCTAAACTTTGCATGACTTCTCCCATGAGTCTCAGTACTTGCCAAAAGTCATAACATGAAGGCATAATAAAATAGAACTTGGTAACACCTCATACTACTGTAATTCTTTAACCATCAGACCATGCTTCCACTATAATATTCTAGAAATTAAATTGAACTCTCCTAATTAAGTGGAAGTATTTAATAAACTCTGTTAAAATGGACTTCAGGATAGAATTTATGCCACATCTAAAGTCACAGTATTGCACAAAATTAAAGTATTTCTTTTCCTCAATACAGTTCTGCATGAGTTCTCATTGTTACATGCCCCACACAATATTCCCTGTGTTCAAATTCAGAACTGGCAAGAAACAATAAAAAAGCTAAAATTCTGTAGACAACTAAATAAATTAAACATGCAACAACTCCTAATTACCCACACAACAACTAAAATCAGGTTTGTATAAACAACATTCTATGTACAACATTCATCTGTCCTAGCTACCCTAATTGCGTGGGCTGAGAGGATTCTAACTAGGAGAAAGTAAGGTATTGTGTTGTATTACTCCATAGATAAGAAATTTTTCCTAAAGGAAAACAAAGGAAAACTATTGGAGCCACCCATTCACCTCTATCCCCATTAATATTGACATTTGGGGAAAAAAAAATAAAATGCATGTCCACTGAAAGAAACCACGTTTGATATCTGAAGCTGATTTATTTCATATGAAAACCTAAACTGTGTTGTAAGGATTTGTGTACAATGCAAACCTGTTAAATACTTAACGGAGCATAACAAAACCAACAATCATTCTTTAACAAAGAATACTGGCAGCAACATTGCTCTAGTCTGATTGGTACATTAGCAGTCCAGGTTGTGATAGAAGAACCTCAATGTCAAGGAAATCTCATTAAAAATCCTTTCCTTTAGTACATTAATGGACTGTGTGGCTGAACTGTGCAGCTATTGCTTTTCTGATCTGTGCTTTACAATTTTATTCTCTAAGCAAGGTTTACTTATTAGCAAAATCTTCTGGGCAGAATATGCAGAACTGGATTAAATATCTGATGTTTACAAAATGTATTTGATTATATTTCTCATTTTCAAAAATCAGGGTTAAATCTAGCCTGCTTATAAGTGAATGAGTAGCTGTGGGGTGAAATTGGTTACAACACACCATGTGGCCTTTGCCAGTAATGTGATGAGTATTTTTTTCTGAAACACAATGAAGGCCAGGTTCAAAACAAAAAGTGGACCCTGAGTTATAAAATTACACAGAAGAATTAAAAATGAAACACATTTAATTAAAAAAAAAATATATAATGTGCTTTGTGAAACATATCTCTGAAGACAGACTGAGAGAGTTGGAGGTGTTTAACATGGAGAAGAGAAGGTTCCAGGGAGACCTTACAGTAACCTCCAAGTACCTGAAAGGGGCTTCAGTACCTGAAGGCTGGAGAGGGCCTTTTTACAAAGGCATATAGTGATAGGAAAAGGCTTTAAACTGAAAGAGGGTAGATTTAGATTAGATATTTAGAAGATAATCTCCACTATGAGTGGTGAAGCACTGAAACAGGTTGTCCAGAGAACCTGTAGACGCCTCATCCCTGAAGATGTTCAAGATCCAGTTGGATGGGTCTCTGTGCAACCTGGTCTAGTGGAAAGTGTCCCTGCCCATGGCAGGGGGATTGAAGCGAGATGAACTTTAAAGGCCCTTTCAACCCAAACCATTCTATGATTCAATTTAGCTTCATAAAACCAATGACAGTTGATGAAGCCAAATCTGGGAGTCTCCAGGGAATAGGTAAGCAAATTCTATTCATCTACTGAAATATCAGGACCAATCAGAAACAGAGTATTTTCAAGTATCTCTTGCTAAGAGTCATAGTTGCATTTTTGTTAAACGTGATCAATTGTCTAAGTAAAAATGCAAGTTAAAGTTTATGCTAAAGGTAACTAAACCAACAAATAAAACACTGGGTTTCAGTCACACATAAGTCTTACTTTTTCTGGAGAGATTATTGGTCTAATGATAGATATTAACTCTGACTATGAAAATTCCTCCTTTAGAAGAGATTTCCATTTGGTAAAAAACCACACCATTTCTCAGAAGATGTTCTTTTGAAACAAAATGTGATTAAACTAAGCAAAACAATGTTCTGAAGGCCAGATGTCTAAATGAACTTAAAAAGGAATGTGTCAAGTTCATCAAAGAGAAGTCCACCTGGGACTATTAAAAATGTCATGCCTGACTTCATACTCAAGTTTGAGAATTTCCAAAGCCATTCATTCATGAATGGTGAGAAAGATAACCAGTAAAGTTTCTTTGCTTCTGTACCCTTTCACAAGGAAACTGAGAGAAGTATCATAGGTCACACTGACCTGTTGTCTCTTTTTTATATTCCTTCGTAATTATATTGCCACCAAGGCCACTTAGACACCAACCTACACATTTAAACATTGAAGTAAGATAGCTGAAGCCAGTGATTCAAGGCGTAAAGGCTGATGTTGCTAAATTTACTTTGTGAGGCCTAAAAGAGAACAGGACCATTCTGTTAATTGGTTACTGATTAATTCTGAAATTCTCAGCCAGCAAGATCAGATGCAATCAACCATTCCACAGACCACAGTTGAATTCTACCCAGCCTAAAATATCATTCACAGGGTTTAATTTATATATATTTATATATAA
>VXBX01001524.1:0-93386 GCA_013400415.1 Scytalopus superciliaris
TATATAATATATATAAATATATAAAATACATAATCTGTATAAAAATCCAATGAATGTTTTAAAAGAACATTGGAGACATGTATTCCCTCGCTTCACCTCTAAAGGCAGAGAAGAGGCCCAGGTAGTGTTCCCTCTCCCCTGCTGGGTGCTAGTGAGCCGAGCTGATTGCCTGCACACATCATTTGACATCCTGAAAACAGAATGAGTGCTCCACTGGCAGCCAGGGGAGATAGAAACCTTCTCCACATTTGTCACATTCCCTGATTGGTTCTCACTGAGCTGTTTGGCATGGAAATGTGAGGAGGGATGGAGCTCTGGGAAGCAGAACACGGGGAAAAGCGCCTGCGACAAAGCGTCATCGCTTTACAAGGGCATGTTGAGTTAGGGAAGTGAGACAGGAAAATGCATCACCGTGACACATCTGATAGTGCCTTGTGCGCAAATAAAGAGGAAGTTAATTATTAAGTCCCAATTAGGAAGTGTTCATTGCTTTGCTGAAATCCATTTATTTCCAGGAAGGCATACAAGCACACACAGCTTCGGAATGGGGGCAGCCTCAAGTGCCTCAAGTTCGGAATCAACTCTGCCAGACAGGGATAAACACAAAGAGCTGCTGGGCCTTCAACTGCCAGAAGCTGCTTATCATAAACATGATAAGCACATAGGCAGGTAGCTGGCTGGACCAGAATTTTCTATCAAAAAGTGATTATGAAACACTTAAAATCTAAAGTAGTGAAGAATTCAAATGAAAAGAAAATTGAATTACCCTAGGAAGCTCAAAAGAAGGCCATGCTTGATTGGACTCAGACTTGATTGAGATTCACCCTCATTCATTAGAGGGTTTGAAAATGTTCAGGCACCCAAAAATTAACTCTCTGGTTGCAGTGCAGGGCTCATAGGAGACATTCTCACAGGCTGGATTTCCTATACAACTTCTCCCAAACCTACCAACTGAACTCATATAGCTACACAGGCACTCAAAACTCAAACATTAGAAAACCAAGTTTATTTTAAAATATAAGGACACCTAGTGATGTCTGTCCCCAGCTAGCTGACATAAAGCCTCCAATATCTCATGTGTATGGACATGTGTATCCAACTCTGCAGCCACTCATAAGACTCACACGCATTCAACTACGTTGAACTAACATGCATGCAACTATTTAATTAAATAGATTATCCATTTGTGCAAAATTAGTATAAAACCATACAGTTTATGATTGCATGACTTCAGCAGGGCTAGCATTTGTGATTAAATTGTCCTCCATTTTGTGTCCTATAACTCATATGAAGTAGACAAAAATTATTATCTCTGTGCACCTCATAATGGGAAACTGAGGCAAAAAACAAGTGACTTGTTCAAGGACACCTGGAAAGTTAGAAATGATGCTGTTGTGAATGATGAATAGAAGAGTGGCTGAATAGCCCCTCATTTAAAGCCTGTAAGTATGTATACTGAAATGAATTAAAAACAGGCTCTCTGCTTTTAAAATGGTTGTTGGAATTTTCAGCATTTGGTGCTTCTTTTCTATTACCCTCCACCAGCAGCAAAGTTCACATACATGAAAGCAATATTTAACTTTAAAATGCTTAGAAGTTATTCTGATGTCAGTGATGTTGAACTAAATTTAGAGTGAATTCAAGGATAAGTTTTATCGTGTAAGCTCCGCATGTCCCATCATGCTCAGGTTCATGGTGTGACCTTTCAGGGAGAGTGTGCAGAGTCAGCCCTAAGGAGCATCAGCAACTTGGCCAGCCCAGGGCCAGCCCTATCCCCACTATTCCCATCTTCAACACAAGCAAGTCACGAGTGTAAATCTGCCTTTAAAGTTCAAATTCCTTTGCTTGTACCTAAATGTTTCCTTAGCACATCAATTATGTTTAAAGTATATATCTGTGCAAATTAGTGCAGTCATATTTGGGCAGGCTCAGTGTATAGGATTCTTCAGGTATTGAAAAGATTAAATACATATGCAGCAAAAAAATTGTAATTAAAATCGAAGGCAAGAAAACTCCAGGTAACTCCTATTGTCCAGTATGCACAAAAGGGAATGACTCAAAGAACTTGCAGCTTCTTTTAGAGCACAAACAAGAGGCACTCCTGAAGAGCAGGAAGCAGGGTCACAGGAGCTACATCACAGCTATAAATAATTCTGATTTTAAGGCTACTGTTAAATGAAAACAGAAAATACAACTGACAGCACCTATGCTTCTTGTCTTTCTCTATCTTCTCTTACAATTGACCTTGGGAATATTTAATATTAGCCTAAGGGTGGAAAGAAATGTTCTTCTTCACTACAATCATTTAATAATAGCTTGTCCTCCTTCTGCTCAATATGCAAGTAGACACTGCTTTTGTAATACCTTCAGAAGGTGCTTTGTTCGTGCTGGGAGCTGGTGCCTGAAGCCCAGGGACTGCTCCTGCCCGGCTGTGCCACCAGGCTGGGCAGCAGGACTCACATACCATCACTGGCAGTGCCACAGCACGGTGTGATACCAGGGAGCAACTCATCTGTCACTCAACACCGCTATTTAGGGGGCTGCTCCTGGGGGGGCGGCTCCTGCCCCTCCACTGAAGAGGAAAACCAACCAAACATATTATTAAATCAAACTGCAAAGTGAATTTTGATCCAACGGGTGTTTTGTCAAGAAAAAAATGTCTGCGAGCAGTTTGGAGATGGGGTGAAATCAGATTGTTAAACTGTATTTGGTTCCCTTTTCCGAAAGGCTGGCCTGCCCGTGCCATGGGCTTGCTGATGGCTGCAGGGAAGGAGGCGCAGGCTGTGCCCCTGTCCCAGCCCTGGAGCCGCAGTGCCCTCTCCCGAGCTCCGGCACGCCCGGCAGCCGCAGGGAAACTCCTTTTCCACGGTGCATCCATCGCTCAAGCAGGCAAAGGAGCTCCCAGCGCAGCTCATGGATGGGGGCTCAGCCCTGCCTGGGCAGGAGTCCCGCTCCAGTCCTGCTTCCTGCAGGGGCAGAAAGCACATCAGAGGGTGGGATCCTTCCACAAGGACACGAGCAGTGATGCTGTCTCACATCACCTGCTTTAAAACACCACCAAAACAACTGGAAATGAGCAATCTGCAGGAAAACCCTCTTCCCCAGGAGCTGACAGAACAGGGTCTGTGAAGGGAACGGGGAGCTCTGCTCTCCTACACCAGCCCAGGCAGCACAGCAATTCTTCAACCAAGCAAGCACAGGGCAGTTTTGAAGGAGCTACTCTGATAGCTGTGCAAAGCTGCTTCGGAATTCCAGAAGGGGAAACTGTGTGTGCATTCACATCTCTAATTACTGGGATCTCTGGAACAGTCATAATAAGCACACAGCCCAGCTGCCAGGCAGAAGGCCACTTGTGACTGCAACTAATGCAAGCACACACATCATCCCACCACCGAGCAGCTTCCATGGCAGGAATCTGCATCCAAATTGGATATCGTACACTTCCCTTAAAAGCCATTTCAGCCATTTAGTAGGCTAAATATAGGGTTCATTTTCAATAGTGTCAGTTAAATACTGCTTATCTTCATTTTGTATATCATAAAATAGTCTCTTGAAATAATTTTTTCTTCATTTTCCCCATTCACACATTTTCCCAGCTATCTCATTTGAGTTCCTGATTTCAGCTCCAGCCCTGCTTTACAGACTTACTCCTATTGAAATGGTTATAAGTTCTTTCCCATCTTTCTTCCAGGGGTTCATGAGGACACACGTGCACCATGGAGGTTCAGTTTTGGAGGACAGTGAGTTTAAGGGATGTTTAAAAACACAGTTTCATGTCTTTCTCTTCATGCTTAGCACTGCACTTTCCCTTTGCTGATAAACTATGGTTGAGTGAAACATACTATAGCTTTATTTAGACAGGAATCATGAGTCATGGAGAACAAGATGACAGTAAACCAACTTTTGGCCAACAAGTCTCTGCTGCAGCTCTAACATAAAAGTTCAAGAGCTTTTGAATCACAGAATGATTCAGGTGGGAAAAGCCCTCCCAGCCCACGGAGCCCACCCTGTGCCCGATGCCCACCTTGTCCCCCACCCCAGAGCACTGAGTGCCACGGCCAGTCCTGCCTTGGGCAGCTCCAGGGCTGGGCACTCCAACCCTCCCTGGGCAGCCCCTTCCAGTGTAGAATTAAAAGGATTTCTGCCTGTTTATATCTCCTGTTAGCAGATAGCAACTACCTGCTTATAGTAATTTAATACTTGCTGTTAACAAAGTAGAATCCAAATATTTTAACCTCTCTGCCCACAGTTGCTTCTGTCTTGCAGTCACCTTTCTTGATGATGCTTTGCTCTCATCCATTTACAAACATCAGTTCTTTCCTTATCTCTTAAACTGAGCTTAAATGAGCACTACTGTTCAGTTTAGCAACAGCAAGAACTCCAGCTACCAAAGCACCTTTTCATGCCAAAACATCTGTGTTTGTGCACCAGCAACAATGATTAATGTCAACAGGGCTCTGGGAATTGTGTTCGTTAATTAACTACTGCTGTAGAGCTCACAGGCAGAGTACAAAACATGACGTTCCTACAGGGTGTACACAAATACTTATTATTATTTTCCTTATGCAAAAAATCCCAATGGAAGACTTATTGTTTGGGTTTTTTTCGTTTAACAGATAAAATAGTTACACTTTCTGGTAGGTATTTTGGGGTAGGGTCTCCTTACCTGAGCTCTGCCAGGCAGAACACTGGAGTAGGTGAACAGGCAAGGAGGCTGGGTTTCTGCATTTCCCAGCCCTCTGAGCTGGGTCACGCCGGTGGAAGGCAAAGTCTGCTCTAAAATGAAGTGTGAGAAATTTCTGAAGGGGATTAAATGATATGGCTTTCTGTGATAGCAGGAAACTGAACTCCATGACCCAGAAAGCTCTTTCCCTGTCCTCAGTTGCTGAAATGCTTCTTCCCAGACACTAGTTATTAGCAGCTGTAAGAGCCCGGTCAGGAGCAACCCGTGTAGCAGGTGATGCTGAGGGGAGACATGCAGCCCCCTTTTGGGGACCCTCAAACCAGCTGCTCCTCACACAGCTCTGGAGACCAGAGCCATTTGGGACATCCAGCTCATGGGAGAGCATGGAACTCCAGTCTGTAGCCTGAAACCTTGTGGCTGAGGTCTGCACACCAAACAAACTCCATGAAATATTCCCTGCCTAGGAACCAATCCATAACAACAACCTCTCCCTGTGCTCACTGCAGAGCCCTGTTTGCTATTCGGGATCCTGGGATGCTGCTGTAATTGACTCCATCCATTACCTTAAAATGTTCTCCAGTTTATCCTGCCTTTATCACATCTAGCCATTGTAGAAATCTCTTCTGTTTTACATCTTCCCTGTGCTTTCAGCAATGCTATTACTCCTATAATAAGCTTAATGAGGACACTGAGTGGAAGAGTCTTCACATAAATCATCACAACCGAAAATGCTCCGGAGATGCATACAGCAATGTCACACTGCCCTCTGTTGAAATTTGAGACACTAAAGTAATTTTTAAACTTCTTATTTCTAAGGACTAAAGGTTAATTATTTAATATTTTTTTAACAGCAACAGCTCTTTCCAGCCATTAGAGAAGATGATTATTTTTTCTACGGATCACAATGTACATATTGAATAAGTTTAATTAGCTGTCAGAGAGAGAAATCCTTACATCTCTACAGGTAGGGGGGCAGCAGGGAGGGGCTGCGAATTCTGAACCTGAATGTTCCTTTCAAACCTGAAGACTTGCCCCAACACTAATCATAACAGGCTGAGCCTTTTTAGCAACTGGCGCATCAAACCTACCCACAAGACAATCTCTTGCCCAACTCCATCGACTGCTACACCAGCCACAGCCTCTGGCAGCCACAGCAAACAGTCCCTCCTTCAGAAACATTGCTACAGGTTGTGCTTCTTGCTCAGCAAAGAGGGTGACACCCTGGGAGGATGCGCTGGATGGTCTGCAGGTATCACTAACATTTACCCCCTGTGCTGGAAAGGACTCACCTGCTGCACACTCATCCTGTCTCCGCAGCATATTGAAAGCGTAAAATACAAGCTATTCTTCTTCCATACTTATCAGATTGTGCCACATATCATGCTTTTAAAATCCCAGATGACATTCCATGGTTACACCCCAAAGATATTGAGACACACAGACCCATACTTCAATTAGTCCCCTTTGCTTTGAACACATTAACCCAGAGATGAGTCAGGAACAACGTTCAGTAGAAGTGTCATACCCTGCATTCGGCAAGTCTATTCTTAGGTACGGGAGGAAATTGGATTTTGTGAGAAACAAGTCTATAGTTTAACCTTGTTCAGCTCAAAATCAACCCTGGGGGGGGGAATTTGGGGTAAACACCTTTTGAAATTATTGGCCAGCTGCCCATCCCCATGAGGAGCAGGGGCAGAGAGCTGAGCTACCCAGCACAGCCCCTCCTGCACTGCCTGTTTGTCCTCACCTGGCCAAGAGAAACCTCAGCAAGTGCTACGTGTTAGAGGCAGCGAGAGCAGCTTTGCACTGGCATTTAGGTCAGGAAGGATGCAAAGGACTGGCCTCTATAATTCAATCATATCCTTTGACTGAGCCCTTCCAGAGACACCCACCCCACAGAGCTGACAGTGTGGAGCCTGAGCACTCACGAGCAAAGTCCCTTTATCCCAATTGTTTGAATACATATTTTTATCATATGTGCGACATTCACAAAGGCAAAGGCAAACAAGACTCTTCAATATGTATTTCTAGTAGAGATAACGTTTTTTACCACAATGACAGCTACAATACCAAATCCAACTTATCAGCATTCTTCTCTGATCTAAAGAGTAATTCATCAGCTATATCATCCTATCTAATAAGAATATGCTGTAAAGTCTCAACTTTGAAAATGAGAGTCAAAAGCATTTTTAAGAACTGCATGAAGCTTGTTTCCTTATCTATAATTTGCTGCAGACATGAGAGCATTGGCCTTTCTTCATTTAAATTAAAGAATAGGGAGTTTTGGTGACTCTAAAGATTTTTTTTTTATTTCAATGCTATAAAATTGTATCCTGTGTAGCATGGCCCAAGAGGACTGGACATGGGGCTGGAAGCCAGGTAAGTCTGACCTGGGCAAACTATCAGATATGTAAAATCAATCAATTCATCAGTTATTTTAATTTCCCACTGCTAAAGCAAGAGTATAAAACCAGCTCTGTTTACAAAACTCCTCCAGGCCATTTTGGCCCCCCTGGCAAGGTGGGACAGGTATTTGAGGCCATGTGGACATTACAGGAGGGTGGACTCTGAGCACACACTAGGCAACATTAGCTTTGATCACACACATACTTCTCCCTGGAACAAAGTGCTCATAAGCAGCACACTGAGCTCCTCCCCTTCTGTTAGGAACACACCTCCAACAGTGATTTGCAGACCAATTACTGGTGTCACACAAGAACAAACCTTGTATCAGAATTGAGGAAGAAATAAAACTTTCCTGGCATGTATACAATTTGTTATTACCAGGGCAATGCATAATAGAGACTGAAAAATACATATTCTGAAGGCTAAACATTTAGACACAAATAAAACATGACTAAAGTCTGTAGGTAAGAGCATCAGTCAGATGGAGATCACAAACAGCCCTCCCCAACAGCTGCCAAATGCAGAGCCAAAGAAGAAAGGAGGCATCATTTCCTGCTTGGAGTCCAGTTCTATTAAAACAAAACAAAGCAAAAAAAATCCCACACTGAATCCTGTATTAAAACTTGTGGCCAAACCCACATCAGTCTGCAGGAAAAAGGGCATTTTCATAGCCTCAGTTGAATAACACTTTCACCTGCTGCTAAGACTGCATTGGTAACAGTCTTACAACACTCTTTGGGTTAACTTTTTAATATTGACTCTGAAATATGAAACTTGAGTTCAGTCTTTAAGACTTGAGATCATTCAAACCAGAGTGGAATTTCAGAGAGAGTAAATGATTGGGAACACTGAAGGCAGGAGGATGCCATTTGTTGCAACCAGACAATTCTATTTAGTCCTGGAGTGGTTATTCTACAAAGGACAGAAGGATGACAGTTCAATTCCAAATAGTTTTATGCCAAGTTAAATGCAGGAAAAGCTTAAAAGAAAATGTTCACTTACCTATTTGTGCTTGTAGTACCGAGTCAGTGCTAAAACTCATGTAGACTTATATCTGCAATATATGTTAATGCTCTTTGGTTTTTACACCAGAAAATACTGTCAGTTTGTCTGCTGTCTTCTCTTTTTGCTTCTACAATCACAACTTTCTCAGGTTCTTTAAAATTTGATTATCCTGTACGCCAATATTGCTGTACTAGTCCAGAAAAGCAATATATATTCAGTGCATTCATTTTGCTTTGCATAAAATGACCATGCCGAGTATAATTTGATCCCCATGTTCAGCTTTAGCCACAAAAGGCTGCACCAGATGATCCCTGAGGTCACTTCCAACCCACTCCCCTGTGATTCTGTGATACTTCAAAGAAGTCGTGTCACTCTCTCCTCCTCTCTATGTAGTTTTCCAAATGTTCTATATAGCAGCTCTACCATGAACAGCTCACACTTCCTGTAGTTTATTCCTCTCTTTGATGATGGAGAGGGAAAGCTGATACCTCTTCAAGCAGCTTTAACTTCCATCATCTCAGCAGTGCACCGAGTCTCAGTACCCTCGGGATGTAGCCAGGTGTTCAGTTGGGTGAACTAACCTTTCATAGGAACTTACATTACATTCTCTTTCATTCTGATCATCTCTGATATCTTTCATTACATTCTCTTTTCATTCTCACTGTTTTATTTTTCCTTCATGCTCCAGCAGTTGCAATCAGAATATTAAAAATAAATAAATAAATAAATAAATAACTACAAATAAACAGCAATAGGCAGTTTTCCATTTAGGTTCAAATGACTTTGCCTCTTAATTAAAAGTAAAGCACAAAGTTCTATTGCACTTTTGGTGGGGCACCACCCAGTTAGTCCCAAGTAGAACCGAGTAAGGTCACAAATGTATTATTACACTCCTGTTCCTGGGAGGAACTTGCATGTCTGTGTTCACT
This sequence comes from Scytalopus superciliaris, assembly GCA_013400415.1. NCBI lineage: Eukaryota > Metazoa > Chordata > Aves > Passeriformes > Rhinocryptidae > Scytalopus > Scytalopus superciliaris. The sequence continues at coordinate 9,025 of VXBX01001524.1, forward strand.
GAGGGCAACAGGGCAGCTCAAGCTGGTGGCCACTGAGGACAGAGCCCAAAGCTGTGCCTGGATGTGGAACAGCCAGAGCCAAGTGCTCCTGGCAGGCTCAGCCCTGGTTTATTCCCCAGAGATTTCTCTCAGGCACCCACAAAAACCAGCAGCACGTTCTGCTGTCTGTGGCAGGGGAAGCAAAGGTGTCATGTTTTGTTCATGTTTCCCGAGCTGTGAATATTTATGAGGTGGGTTTAACGTCAGTACAGTTTCAAGCAAACCCAAAGAGCACATCAGACAATCTGGGAAGGCACACATTAAATGCTGAGATACTGAGACCTTGACAGAAATAAGCTGTGGAATTAATTTATAATGCTATTGTGGTTTTCTGAATAGTATGGCCTGTTATATATAAGGGATCTATTTAAGTATTTTCCCTTTTCTCCAACCTTCAGAAAATAAAGTCTGAAAAGTATTCTTCTCCCCAAATGCTCTCTTCGGTGTTTCACATTACACATGAAGTCTGAATTTCTTCTACAATTATTCTGATAATTTATCTACCAAGAGTGTAAAATGGATAATTTCCCAGCTATGAGAATAGCAGTATTCCACTTCAATACGTGCTGTTATTTCCTTACCTACAAAAAAAAAAAAAAAAAAAAAAAAAAAAAAAAAAAAAAAAAACACAAAAAAAAATCTACATACTAAAAAAAAAAAAAAAAAAAAAGGCAGCTGAAACCATTATCTACCTGTTACAAAGAAATTTCAACTTCCTAAAAGCTGAGATAAGTAAAACTGCTGTTCTCAAAGGTCTACTTTAAAGCAAGTAAGGTACTTTTTATATTTAAAGGTGAAGTTTCTTCTTTCACCCTCAGGACTTTACATTCTCATCTTGATGTATTAATTAAAGAACATTTATGGTGAATTTTTAATTATCTCCCTAATAAATGGTATCACAAGGAATAAAATGGTCTCTCCACAAGTCTCTGTAGACTCCCCTGTGTCTTGGAAACGGCGCTAATTCCACGGCAAACTAAGAAAGCAAATTGCTGGGAGGGCTGTGAATGCTGATGGGCAGGGACCAGATGGTTGTCTTGCACTCTCTTCATGAAGGAGCTCCACAAAATGCTGCAGCCACAGTTGGCCACACAAAAAGATAAGACTGTCCTGTATTTCACAGAATCCCAGAATATTCAGAGTTGGAAGGGACCCACAGGGACCATCGAGTCCAACCCTCAGCCCTGCCCACAACCATCCCCAAGAGTCACCCCCTGTGCCCCAGAGCATCATCCAAACCCTCCTGGAGCTCTGGCAGCCTTGGGGCTGTGCCCACTGCCCTGGGGAGCCTGGGCAGTGCCCACCACCCTCTGGGGGAAGATCCCTGAGATCCAACCTGAGCCTGCCCTGACACAACTCCAGCCATTCCCTGGCTCTGTCCCTGCTACCCACAGAGCAGAGATCAGTGCCTGCCCCTCAGAAGGATGTTGAAGATCCCAGTGAGGTCTCCCCTCAGTGTCCTCCAGCTGAATACCCCAAGTGCCCCCAGTGCCCTCACATGCTTCCCCTCCAGGCCCTTTCCCATCTCTGTGTCCCTCCTTTGGACACTCTCTAATGCCATCATGCCTTTCTTGTACTGTGATGCCCAAAACTGCCCCCAGGACTCAGGGTGAGGCTGTCCCAGTGCAGACCAGAGCAGGACAATCACCTCCTTTGGCCTGTTGGCAATGCTGTGCTAAAAGTACTCCAGAACACAGTCAGCCCTTTTCAAATACATATGTTTTATTCCACTGAAAATCATAGGGAAAGGAGGACGGGCTTTTTTGTGAAGCTACTTCTTATATTCTCTTCCAAGTCAGTGTATGCTCCTCTGTACTTCCAGGCAGAGGGAAAGGACCAGCCCCTTTCAAGGTATTTCCCCTCCTAGTGCTGTAAGCGTTTATTTGGAGTGCAAAGTAAGTCCTGGCCCACTGGAGGAGCAGCTCAGGAGCTGGCACAGGGCAGCAGCTGGCACAGCCAGTGCCACCCTGGGGCAGCACCCCAGTCACACTGGGCTGGTCATCCACAGAAATAGCGGCTACACACTGGGAGGTTCACTAAGTGGGTTCAAAGAAGTGGAAGAATGACTACAGAAAACCCAGAGAAAATGAGCAAGTTGCTGTACAGCATAACCCAGGCAGTCCCATGGGGAAGAGAGTGACTCTGCCTGTCATAGGTGGAGCAGTGGCAGCACAGGGCAGGTGGGAAATGGAACATTTGCTGTTCAACTGGTAGACAGCGCTGCCTTTTTACCCAGACTTGCACAAAATAAATACATAGGATGGCCTCTAATCTCATGGAAGGATTTGATTTTTGGGTTGCTTTCTAGAAACTTCTTTACAGAAGACACTCCAGGCCCTGCCAGACAAAGTGTACAGACCCATATTTATCAAAGAGGAAACCTCAAGTACAAAAAGCCACAGGGAATTACAGTGTCCCCCTTTCAGAGGGGGTGAATAAACCCCTCTGGGGGAGGTGACTGCTGCCTGCTTTGCTTTTTGTCCCCCACCTCTCCCTCCTGCACCTACCCCTGCAGAATGCCAGGGATCAGATCAAGCCAGCACCCCAAGGGAGCTGGTGGTGTATTAAATGAGCAAGGTAAGTATTGCTAATTCCTGCATAGCTGGGGCTATAAATGCATTTTTTGTAAATGCTGGAAATCAACTGGCACCACGCAGTTAAAATGCTGTTTGCTGTTCGCAAACCAGAGTGCACCCCACAGCCTCGGTGCCTTTGGCCTGTTGCCAGTCACTTTAAATACAGAGAAAACTATCAGAATATGTTACTGCTCTACAGAATACTTCATGGATTAACAGGGAACTTATGACTATTTCTTTTAACCACAGTCTAGCTGTTCTAATCAATTTTCTCCACCTTTAGTTACAAAAGCTACTTCAGCTGTGCAGAACAGCAATCAGGAGTGGCATTTTTAAAAATACAATCAAGCCCTTAAAGTATCGTGCCAGAGCACGATGCAGAAGAGCATCAATGGACTGCAAGACCAAGACCACAGCATTAAATGACAATTGCACTTTTACTTATTTGTGAAATGAAGCTTCCTGTGTTTATTGTGCAATGTTTAAAGATCTAACAAGCTGTGGATAACTAGGAAGAACTGGTATCTCCTAACTTGTAGTCAGAGGTGTCTTGTACACAAGTTGACCAAAGTCATGAGTAGGTATGTAAATAACACTTTCAGCATATTTAATGATTAGCAGCCCTGTATCATTTTCCTGTTCAGCTAAAAATACTTACTAATTATGCTTTAGCAATATGTTTTCCAAACTGCTTCAAAGATTTCAGGAGTTCTGCAGGACTTCTCCACTTACCAGTTCAGAAGCTACCACTCATTTCTGCTAACCAGAAAAAAGTCAATAGGAACTGTATACATTATGTGTAGTCATTACATGCTGCCATGATTCCCTTGCAGAACAGATTATGCTACATCTCCAACATGTTGATTTCCTAATAAAGCATGTTAATTTGTCTCTGACAGTTATTGCCTNCATCTCTGTGTCCCTCCTTTGGACACTCTCTAATGCCATCATGCCTTTCTTGTACTGTGATGCCCAAAACTGCCCCCAGGACTCAGGGTGAGGCTGTCCCAGTGCAGACCAGAGCAGGACAATCACCTCCTTTGGCCTGTTGGCAATGCAGGATGTTGAAGATCCCAGTGAGGTCTCCCCTCAGTGTCCTCCAGCTGAATACCCCAAGTGCCCCCAGTGCCCTCACATGCTTCCCCTCCAGGCCCTTTCCCATCTCTGTGTCCCTCCTTTGGACACTCTCTAATGCCATCATGCCTTTCTTGTACTGTGATGCCCAAAACTGCCCCCAGGACTCAGGGTGAGGCTGTCCCAGTGCAGACCAGAGCAGGACAATCACCTCCTTTGGCCTGTTGGCAATGCTGTGCTAAAAGTACTCCAGAACACAGTCAGCCCTTTTCAAATACATATGTTTTATTCCACTGAAAATCATAGGGAAAGGAGGACGGGCTTTTTTGTGAAGCTACTTCTTATATTCTCTTCCAAGTCAGTGTATGCTCCTCTGTACTTCCAGGCAGAGGGAAAGGACCAGCCCCTTTCAAGGTATTTCCCCTCCTAGTGCTGTAAGCGTTTATTTGGAGTGCAAAGTAAGTCCTGGCCCACTGGAGGAGCAGCTCAGGAGCTGGCACAGGGCAGCAGCTGGCACAGCCAGTGCCACCCTGGGGCAGCACCCCAGTCACACTGGGCTGGTCATCCACAGAAATAGCGGCTACACACTGGGAGGTTCACTAAGTGGGTTCAAAGAAGTGGAAGAATGACTACAGAAAACCCAGAGAAAATGAGCAAGTTGCTGTACAGCATAACCCAGGCAGTCCCATGGGGAAGAGAGTGACTCTGCCTGTCATAGGTGGAGCAGTGGCAGCACAGGGCAGGTGGGAAATGGAACATTTGCTGTTCAACTGGTAGACAGCGCTGCCTTTTTACCCAGACTTGCACAAAATAAATACATAGGATGGCCTCTAATCTCATGGAAGGATTTGATTTTTGGGTTGCTTTCTAGAAACTTCTTTACAGAAGACACTCCAGGCCCTGCCAGACAAAGTGTACAGACCCATATTTATCAAAGAGGAAACCTCAAGTACAAAAAGCCACAGGGAATTACAGTGTCCCCCTTTCAGAGGGGGTGAATAAACCCCTCTGGGGGAGGTGACTGCTGCCTGCTTTGCTTTTTGTCCCCCACCTCTCCCTCCTGCACCTACCCCTGCAGAATGCCAGGGATCAGATCAAGCCAGCACCCCAAGGGAGCTGGTGGTGTATTAAATGAGCAAGGTAAGTATTGCTAATTCCTGCATAGCTGGGGCTATAAATGCATTTTTTGTAAATGCTGGAAATCAACTGGCACCACGCAGTTAAAATGCTGTTTGCTGTTCGCAAACCAGAGTGCACCCCACAGCCTCGGTGCCTTTGGCCTGTTGCCAGTCACTTTAAATACAGAGAAAACTATCAGAATATGTTACTGCTCTACAGAATACTTCATGGATTAACAGGGAACTTATGACTATTTCTTTTAACCACAGTCTAGCTGTTCTAATCAATTTTCTCCACCTTTAGTTACAAAAGCTACTTCAGCTGTGCAGAACAGCAATCAGGAGTGGCATTTTTAAAAATACAATCAAGCCCTTAAAGTATCGTGCCAGAGCACGATGCAGAAGAGCATCAATGGACTGCAAGACCAAGACCACAGCATTAAATGACAATTGCACTTTTACTTATTTGTGAAATGAAGCTTCCTGTGTTTATTGTGCAATGTTTAAAGATCTAACAAGCTGTGGATAACTAGGAAGAACTGGTATCTCCTAACTTGTAGTCAGAGGTGTCTTGTACACAAGTTGACCAAAGTCATGAGTAGGTATGTAAATAACACTTTCAGCATATTTAATGATTAGCAGCCCTGTATCATTTTCCTGTTCAGCTAAAAATACTTACTAATTATGCTTTAGCAATATGTTTTCCAAACTGCTTCAAAGATTTCAGGAGTTCTGCAGGACTTCTCCACTTACCAGTTCAGAAGCTACCACTCATTTCTGCTAACCAGAAAAAAGTCAATAGGAACTGTATACATTATGTGTAGTCATTACATGCTGCCATGATTCCCTTGCAGAACAGATTATGCTACATCTCCAACATGTTGATTTCCTAATAAAGCATGTTAATTTGTCTCTGACAGTTATTGCCTTGAACCACCACAAATTAAGGATGAAATAACGTATTTTAGTTTTAACATTTTCATTTATATGCTCATCTGCTGAAGTACAGGCATTATTTTCATGCAAGTTATGATGTGCATGAATCAGATTCACTTGCTTGTAAAGTCTTAGTAGCTTGTAATTAAATAGCTTATTTTGTATTCAATGCAGGGCAGAGATTTACTGTGTGTGCACTGTCCTGGCACATGTGCAACTTCCCTTGCAGACCTGCACAGCAAAGGCACTACAAACCTCTCTGTTTTCTCTTAATTTTCCAAGTCATGATTAGCATTACCCTACAGAAGGAGAACAGACACAAACTCAGGAGATGACTGACCTAGGTCTGCTGAGGCCATCCAGTTCTGAGCACCCCTAACTCTCACACACACATGAGGAGGCCAAATTCCTGGGGTTTGGGTCTGGGCCGGCCCTGGTTCACTCCCAGCTGGTCACAGGGGCTGTGAGTGCCAAAGGCACCAGGAACCAGACTTACTGTCGGTGCAGGGTGGCCACTGGCTCAGCAGGAACACTGCAATAAAACATTCAGCATGGCCTTAAACTGCAAACTCGCCCCATGGCAGGAAAGCAGAGCTGAGCCCAACAGTGAGAGCAGCCAGAATTCCCTTCAGCTTTGAGACGTGCTTTATCCCCCCATGAGCAGGTCTCCCCTCAGAGACGGGGATGCATCCTCTGAGCTGCACTCTGGGCACAGCTCCTGCTTGCAGGAACTCAGTGTCAGAGCGTGGCTCCCCGTTCCATATTCCCACCCCCTTTGTGTCAGGGCCAGCTGGAGCAGGAGCATTGTTGTTGCAGCAGGTAGTGGAGGGAGGTCACGGGTGCACCCTGTCAGCTACAGCCCTGACCGCAGCAGAAAACCAGCGACAACAGCAGCACCACAGCACCCCTTCCATGGGGGCACTGGGCTCTGGCTGAAAACATTTATAAAGCACTGTGTAGGAGTCAGGATACAGTTAAAATAAAATAAAATAAAGTTCTGTGGCACTTACAGCAAAATAGCACAGACAGCTGGAGCCAAAGTCATGGAGCATTGCTTGGGAAGTTACTCAAGTATTCTGGAGAAAGGTCATCCTTTTCTAAATCCTGCTAAGCAGAAATGTCTGTAGCCTTCTAAAGGCAAAGAAGCCACCAGATCACAGATCTTTCCCCTCCCAGCTCTAGACCCCTGTGAGGTACCAGGGAAGCCTCCAGCTTTCTCAGAGGCATCTTTCCTTCTCCAAAGAAATCCCGCACTGGGCGAGCCCTTCTCTCCCTTTGCTGTACAGCAGGTACAGTAAGAACCTCTGGTCAACCTGTGCTCTCTGGCTTCCTCCTGGGCCCTTCAGCTGATCTCACAGCAGCCAAAATTTAGCCCTTAAGCAATTGGTATTTCTACTCTGACATGAAATTGAGCAGAAATTACACTATTAATAATTTCTTGCACTTGTCACCCACTGAAGTGTCAACCTTCTGACAGCTGAATTGTTGAGGTTGTGTCAATAAGTGACATTAATAAGTTTTTCCATAATACTTAGTGCATCCACTGGTTGCTAGGCAAGCTTTTTATTATACCATTGTATTAGATGAAGAGGTGCAAAAAGACACATTAAGGAATGGCAAAGCAGTTTAACAAAAAGCCATTTATAAAATCAAGATGAAACAGTGTAGAAATTACTGAGGAATTTGATGAGAGGGAAGTGTGTTGGATTATGCATCATTTGCCTGCGTTTTACACAGCACAATATTTATCAGAAACTTTGAAACAGTAGTTTCTTCCTGAAAATTCAACAAAGCAAAACATGGATATCTGCCAGTTTCCATCTAAATTCTTCCAAATCACAAAGTAGCAGCACAGCTGCATTAGCACCAGGGGGAATACTTGAGAAGTAAGGCACTATTCATGGAATCTGCCCCCTGGTTCTGGGTAATAGTTACTCTGGGATAGGTCCTTAGTTCATAAACAATTCACTTTCAGTCATGTCTTCATTTTCTGCACAGACCTAAACTCACCTGAATAGCTGCACCACACGATTGGTGTATTTCTCCCAGAATTCCCATTTTTCCAGGATGTGTGTGTAGCTACAGCGTCATGCCCTTAACAGAGGCTCCGTGGTGGAGTAGCAGAATACAGAACAGAGCCCTGTAATTAAGGCTCGTTCACCTTAGGCAGCCTCTGCTGGGCAGCCCCAGGGAACAGCCCTGCTCCCTTTTTGCCTGCCCCAGTCCCCCTCCTGCTCCTGCTCCACCTCAGTGCTGCTGATAACCCCCAAGAAACTTATCTCCTTTTCTTCAAAAAGGAGATTAAAGGATCAAAAACCTCTTACCACTTCTCACCAGGAGGTTTGGCTAACACCCTGAAATATTCCCTTTCTTGCAAGCATATGAAGATTATTAATCCTTTCCCATTAAGCCTGTGCCACCCAGGAGCTTCCACAGCCCCATCCCCTGCACAACCAACCCCGCTGCCCAGATGTGTCTGCTCTCTGCTCTGTAAAGCTCTTGCTCTTCACTTCCAACCTGCCTAAAATATTTAATGAATACTTGAAACGGGCACCAACGTTTCGTTTGCCTCCTGAAAAACAAGGGGGAAAACATATGGGTAATATGCAGCCTGTTTTGCAAAACAATAACGAAGCATCTGGTAACTTCTCCAGGAAAAGAAATGGAAGCAGAGGGGATATTTTACAGGATTTGGAAGCACACACGGGATGGTGTACTGTTATCCAGCATGTGTCTAAACACACACAGTCTCCTAGCACAGCTTGAGGAAAGATATTTGGTGTGTTCATTGTAAATCTCTGGCAAGCACGCCATACGGCCACTCTGTTCCCTCCAGCAGGCACAGGAGCCAATCCTGCTCCTCACAGCCAGCCCAGACAGGAGATGTGCCCAAAACTGCAGAGAGAAGGGCTTGTGACAGAGCCATGGGCAGACTCACACCCTCACTGTGGCATCAGCCAGCAGAGCCAAACCCTCCCGTGCCAATGGATTATTTCCTGCTGGGGTAATACACCCATCCTAAAATTCAGGTTTTACTTGCATTTAAAGTTTGTCATCAGGTCTAATTCTATCCCCTGCTATGAAGAATAAGCAAAATCATTTTGTATGATTGAAATCTGAGGCATCAAAAATATGCCTCCCAGATATCACTTTTATTGTAGTACTACACTACCTATAACCACACATAAAATGCCAAATTTAATGAGCAGCACGTATTATGCACTACATAATGCTCATATACACGTATTAAGTAGTGTATGTCGAGCCACACCATCAGCTGGTATAACAGACCCAGGGTTTGCCTTAGCAGTGTAAGAAAAGAATACTAATTAGAGAACTGTAAGAGAATTCATACCCAAGTTGTTATAAAATACTATAAAAAGGATCAATGCTGAGAGAGGGAAGGGCATGCAGCCGGAATACATTCAGCAAGGGCATGATCAAAGGTAGGACAAATGGGCTGCAAACACCGTGTAATGTGCAAACACCTCTGAGGGGTGTGTAAGGATCTCTGAGCATCCTCCCTCAAAGCAGGATGCTGCAAGCACGTTCACGCGGCCTAATTCACCAACACATCACAGCCAACTAATAAAAGCCTTTCTCAAAGACAGGCAAGTTCTGCTGGGCTGCCCAGCACTGAGCAGGCAAATGGGAAAGCTGTTCTCCACCTCTGTTCCTGTTGCCTTTTCTGCAGTGCCACTGGGGATGTTGGGATGGGCAGAAATCCAGGGTGGGAGGGCACTGAGCCCCAGGCAGCCCCCGCTCACAGGGACAGTCCAGCAACACGTTCCACTCCAGGTCCTTGCACCAGGGACAGGAGCAGGGCTTGCTGCCCTGACCCCTGGGAGGGGGCACTTCCCACACTCAGCTCTCGCTCCCAGCCTGGGGCACAGCAGGGCCAGGACATGGAGCTCCCATATCCCACGGACCCCCCACATCCCACAGAGCCAGCCAGCACCTCAGATAGCCAAGCCAGCCTCCACCTGAGCTGAGGAAATGTTCTCCTTTTGAGTGCAGCTTGTTTCCCAGAGCAATCCTCAAACACTCTTTTTCAGGTGTTCTTCAAAGCAACAACCCAGGACCAGTCTCCTTCTTTGTTCAGGAAATTCCACGGGGGAATGGCCAAGATTCCAAGCACCTGGGGGCCAGGGGGACCTCGAGCCATGTGGTACCAGCCCCTCTGCCAGGCAGGAACTGCTGCCGCACCAGGTGTTTCCCCTGTCCCCTGCATGTCCCCATGGCCAGGGAGGGTTCACACCTATTGCCCAGCTGTGCCTCCAGTCACACACCATCCCTGAGCTTGTTTGAGCTCCCAGCACCCACCTCTGCAGACAGGCCCTTGGGCTCCTGAGTACTTGTGTCCTTTGGAAGTTAGAAGGGGGAAGGGGTGGCAGTTGTGAAAATGTCAGCCTTAAACCAAACCAGTCTTCTGTACAAGTCTGTGCAATGCCTAAGCATGCAGACTTCCAAGGAAGAATTAATTATTAATAACTTAATGCAATGAGAGCTGCTGTTTTCATTCTCTTCACAGCTGTCAGGGAGACACAGATGCAGCACCACCTTCTGTAATTGGAATCTTTATTTTACAAACAGTGCAATAGACTGTGTTTTATCTCCTTTGATCCCTGTGTAATACAATCAAGACTCACCAATCAAGGCTCCTTCCCCTCTGTTTGCCCTTCAGATGCTGCAGAGAGCCTCTCCCTGCAGGATATTGCTGCTCTGTGCACTGCACGGTGACAGTGGTGTGACACAGCAGCATCACAGAGAGCTTTTGTCCCGACTTTGAGGTATCCCCATAGTGCCAACTGGCAGCACATTCCAGCCTGGCCAGGTGCTGTTCTCCGGAAGATACCATTATACACCGACAATTAACAAACCTATCAACAGATTTCCTTTGTGATTCTTGGTGCTACAGAATTTAAATACCTGCAGAAGAATAACAGTGCCTGGATGGTATACAAAGACATATCTGGCTGGCAGACCTGCAGGATGAACAGAGCAAAGCAGCTCTGCTAAGCTGCAGAGGGATGGGAGCACACAGAAATCATAACCCTGTGAAAATCCCTGAGCCACAGCCAGAGCAGGGCTGTGATGGGGCTGCCTGACACTGGGAACGGCACAACACCAGCTGCAGGGCCAAACTTTGTCAAATCTTTACTGGTTTGGACATTTCAAAGGGAGATATTTTGTGTGAGCATTTCAGCCACAACACTTCTGCTGTTTCTGAGAATGCCCCTGAAGGAAGAACAGGCTCATTTTGCCCAAGTTAACCACAAATTTTTGCAAACTTTTTTACTTTAAGATCAAAAGTGTGCAAGTGCTGTGGAGCAAGGAGACAAAATACAAACAGCTTTAGTTTTCATGATAACCTGCCTGATTCTGAGGTGACTTCATAAGTAAAATTCATGCCCACTGAGTATATTTCATTAGAGAAATTTCCTTGGTAGAGCCAAGACATTCCAGAGGAAAAAGAGAAAACAACACAAAAAGGAATGACATGCCAAACAAGAGGCTTTGGCTACAGGCAATACAAAAACAAACACACAAAACCAATTGATAGCAAGCAATATACTGGGGGAACAAGCACTCACTTGACAAAGAGCAGCATCAATGGAAACTCAGGAAGATAGTAAAATAAAGACAGATTGGATGAAGAGGCAGGAAAACTGTAGGTGATGTGAGGACTGAAGACTATCAGTGATCAGAGTTGGAGACTCTTTCAGGCTTTGCAGGTGAGCAACTGCAACAGGAAAATCAGGACTACCTGAGCAGTGCTGTGGCTTTAGGTAGGTGAGGAGCAAGGGTTACGTGGGTGCAAAGAGCACATCCTCTCACTAGCCCTACCATCACATTGTGGGCACAGAGATATCATCACTGTTGTAGGAATGGGTGGAAAAACACAATAAGCACAATTAGAAAGCTAATTAAAACAGCTAACAAATTATAAAGTTAATGTAGCTTGAGCAGCCCTCTGGTAACCCTGCAATCCAAGATCAGGGCAGGAGCCCAGCTGGACATCACTCCCATGAGCTGTGGCCACTCTGCCCCAGCCTGTGCTGGCAGAACAAGCAGCATTTCTGTTTCCTTATGCAGAGAATCTGTAAAGGTGCATGAGGCTTTCCTGCCTCCCAGCCCTGCTGCCCTGGGCTGACTGCTCTTCTCTTGGGGTACACAGGGAGGTGTGAGACCCTCTGTCCAGCAATGCCAGTCAGGCCCCCTCAGCTGTCCCAGTCCTGTACCCTGGAGCCACTTTCCTGACCATCTTCCCTCTCTTCTCTTCAAGAGGTGAAGATAAATCCTGCAGCACAGAGATGAGAAAGCTTTGGATCAGTCTGTATCCCCTACCTAAATCCCAGGAGCTCAAAAGCTTTCAGCTGTGTCCTATTCACATCTTTTCCTTGTCAGATATCCCTTGATGAGAACAGGGTCTGACAGGAGGGAAGGAAGGAAATTACATAAGCAAAACAAAAGTGTAATTAAATTCCCTCTGCAGATGAGCAGATCAGGTCTTGGCTGTTACTTTTCTTCTTTCTGGCACATTCTGGACTCTTCTTTAAGGAATTCTCTGCTAACTGAAAGTTAGAGGGCAGCTGAAGTCTTTCTTTTCCCAAGGAGTGCCATATGTTCGGTTTCTTTTTCCACTCCTGCTGTCTTGTGCCATTTATACTAACGTGAGCATTGACTGGGTGAAGCACAAAGTGTGTATTTTCAAGGCTCCAAAGTGAGAGCACCGAAGCCATGGTTGAATTATGCAGGAATAAAGCTTCCACCAGAGTCAGCCTCCCTGGGGTATAGTCCTGAGCTGTCTTGAGCTGCTCACAGCAGTAACAAAATGCCAGCTGACTGATACTCTTAGTGTTCCTAAGGCATCTCATCAATCACAGTCTAAGTCTTGCCCAGTGACTGACTTAGCAAAAACAAGGCCATTCCTCCTGCTCATCCTGCTCTGATGATTTCAGAGGCTCCATTATTCCAAGTTGCTCAGGGGTGCTTTGTTTCTCCCCTTTGTTTCTCACAACTTCTGGGTGCAAACTACTTTTGATGGAGCCTTTAAGATTGAGTCCTTACCCCATTACACTTTTCTAATTGGAAAAAGGCCTGAGGCAAATTCAAGGGAAGTTGTCAATTGTCCATTGCTCTTTCCTTCAAAATAAAGCAGTGACATTCTTAAGGAGCACACCAAGGATGGTGGGGGTCAGGTGTTTAACGCTGCCTCAAGAAGAAAGAACAGTGTCACGGTGAACTGCTCTGCTTCTGATCAGTGTTATTGGGCTGAACATCCTGGAGATATCCCTTATACTGGGGAAAGCAGATCGACTCCAGATGTTTTACCTGCAGGCAGAAGATCATCCTGACATTCTTGGACTTCTTAAAGAGATGGAGACAAACTCAAGAGACTAAATGCAGCTAAACCAGCTTAGACCTTTTAAGAAATAAAATGCCAGCTACTGAACTACAACAGGGTTCCACATCCCACGTCCAGTGAGAAGAACATTTTTGCTCAGTTTCTCAAATTATTCGCAGTACTTGTAACCCGAGGCTCCTTTGAAAGGTGCTGAAATAGTGTTTTCAAATTTGTAATCTGATCATTCACATGGAAACGTTACATTCCCTTTCAGATACTTTTAGCAGCTGGCTATGAAATTCTGGCAATTTACCCAAAAACTCTTCAAGACTCAAATTTAATAAGCATGAGTTCAATTTCTTATAAAAAATAGTTTCATTTTCTCTCAGTATTCCTACCAGCTGAAAGCTATGCCTTGTTTGGAGGGGGTGGGTGGGGAGGGAAAGGTGGAGGACATGAAAAAGGAAGCAGCAAAGTTTTTTAGTTCGGAATAGAAATTGTGAACTTTCTGAAAAGTTGAAGAGAAAAGGAAGGAAGTGAATCTTTCAACTCAAACATGCAAGGTAGACAGCAAATTCTCAGCATTGCAATCAGCAAAAGCTCCATAATGGTGCAATCAAGTTCACTGCATCCACAGCTTTATTTCTCAGCTTTTAACTTGATAACATTTAGCAGAGGATTCAGAAAGTGATTATTTATATGGAGGTTTCACTTACTTTTAAGATACTTTATTTTGTTAGTTTTGGCATTTTTTAGCTAATAGAGAATGACAGTGATGGTTTAAAAAAATAAATCTTTAGTTATAGCTACAGTAGAGGGAAAACTGTCTCTGAATAGCATTTCATTTCCATGACAGAGTTATTTCTGAAATCTGGGCTCCAAAAACCTATCAATTTAATGCATTAGATGGATTTACATGCATTTAAATTCATGACTTAAAATACTATCCACTGCACTCAGATAAAATTAACACACACACACACACACACACACACACACACACTTGCCTCCATTTACTCATTAGGGTTTAACTGACCCTTACTAAAGGCTCCCGATGTTCCCCAGGCTGAGGAAGTGACTTAAGTGATCCCTAAGAAGGGAACTAGAGCTCCAAGTTCTGCCTTCCTCGACCTGCTTTAACATCCCACCAAGACTTCTGGAGGGGACAGTTCCTCATCTGGGAGGAACCACGAGCAGCTCAAGAGCCCCAGTGGGCTGTGGGGGCCGTGGCTCTGCTCAGCCCCAGAGATGGGAGGTTGGGCTCACTTGGACCATCACAGAGTGATTTCCCCAAAATGTGAGCACAGAGTTAACTGTGATTATTTAGGAAGGCACTGAGTGTGAGATGGGCTGGCTCTACAAACAGTGTCCTTAGAGACACAGATTTTGGGAGCTTTGTATCCTGCTCTTGGGGGAGGGCCTTGTCCATGCAGTCAGACAGACAGATGTCTGCAGGTCTAAAGAGCTTCTTAACTGTATGAGTTACTGATGGTGATATTTCCAGCCAGTCTTACTCTCAGCTTCTCTCTTTTGTGCTGAAAACTGCACATGCAATTGCTCAACCCCTGCACTCAATGGCTCAGCCCCTGACCCTGGCAAAGCCATTGGCGTGGAGAAGTTGTTGGGATGGAGTTGGTTCTGGAGAAAACAGTTTAAAAACCCCTTTATGTATTTCTCTAAAGTCAAGATTATACCTGATTTTTTTATGTAAAAAAACATATTTTGTCCAAGACTCCAACTAAAAGCAGCATATTTCTTTAAAAAAATAAATAACAATCACAGTGACAACCAAACCATGGTGCTTTATCCCTCTCATCAAATCCTGGCAATAATTTTTACTGTAAGTAGGAGCAGTAAATGATTGCCCGTTTTAACTGCAGAGGACATGCAGCTTATGGGATCCAAACAATTGTGCAGGTAACATGCACAAAAGTAAGGAAAAAAGATTATCCAGATTACTAAAGCAGCAACCTGATGTAATAGATTTATACAGCAGAACTTGTAGAAATATTCATTTATCTCTCTGCTTAATGCAATGTCTAGTACAGCAAAATTATACTTTGCACCATCTTATTTACTACAGGGAAGAAGGTTAATGTAGGAGAACATATTAAAGGTCATTTTCATCCTTTGAAATAATTAAGTGTAGCACTTGCAGAATCCTTTTGAGGAGACTTGCAACAGCAAATGCTTTTAAATAACTCCACAGGTAACTGCATTAAAATAAATCCTCAGACAGTGGAGACTGGACAAAGAACTTGGAATAAAACAGAGGCCCCCATTTGAGAGAGTCCCAAGGTCATTTCAGTTTCCAAACCAGCAATGCCCACAGAACATTGTTTTGTCCTATGGCTCTTGTAGGCCAAATAAGAATATTTCCATGTAATTATAACTAGATTAACTCAAGATTTTCATATTGGACCAAACCTTTAATGGACTGGAAATACAGCACAGTCCGCACTGTCATTTAGCTGGATCTCTCAGTGTTACTGAAAACACTGAGGCCATCACAAAACTGAAAGAGAAGCAGAAATAAGCTGAAAAAAACCGTGTTCCTGTGGGGGGTTGGACCCAGAAACTCCTTGCCAGCTCACAGAAAATGGTTCATTCATTTGGGGCAGAAAGAACTGTCAGAACTCCCAAGCCAGCACAGGGAACCTGTATCTGCAACCAGAGTGAGGACCCCAGGCATTCCCAGCCCCACCAGCATGGGTGGAAGAACAGCATCTCCTGCCTCCCCTTGGGGTGATACTGCTGTGAGCTGGGGCACTTTTTAGAAACTGGTTTTAATACCTTTACTTCAGTGTTGTCTCCTCTTGAGGTAAAATAGCTAAAATATTCAAAGGTGGTGATAATGAGACATATGCACAAAAAAAGGGGGAGAAGGAAAGAGAAGGAGCCTGTATTTTAACCAGCAGTTGTGACATGCATGGCAGGAATCACTGAGGTCATACCACATGCAGGAAGCACAGGAGTTACAAGCATATTTCCCCTAAATTAGGTCATAAGAGAAGCAATGGGATGTGTCAAAATCACTAGACAGAAAAGCCCCAGATCCATAAGGTTTGGTGGTTTTAGGCTGACAGCTACAGGGATACTGCCATGTTTGAATTACACCAGGTGACAGTGACAAACTTGTGAACACCCCACATCTTGTCCCCAGCTTCCCTGAGCCACTTCAGCAGCCTCGAGCTGCCCACAAGGACAGAGGGAGCCCCAAAGCCCTGGTTAGTGCTTACTGGGCACCCAGCAAAGATGTGAACTACAAACCAGCCTATTAAGAGCAATCACAGACTTGGTTCAACATGGTAGAATTTTTTCATTTGGAGAGTTTATCACTTTTCAGACAGAATAATAACCCCTTGCTTCAATATAAAACTCATGAAACCCTGAATGGAAAAGCCAAAGTGATGGGAGTTTCCCCATGTTCTTTAAACACCCTGAGGCTGCTGGCAATGGTGGGGCCAGCACATCAATGACTGCTGCCTGCTCGTTAATCTTCCCCTACATTTCTACCTGTGAGGAGCAGGCAGTGCCTCTGCCCGTGCCCACAGTCCCTCTCAGGGCAGGGGAACCCTCCAAGCAGGATGGCAAGATGTAATTGCAAAGCTTCTCCTTCCAGCACAAATCACTGTGGCTCAAATGTCAGAAATGTTTTCCTGCTGAACTCTGCTGTCAGCTACAGGCCATAATTTTTACCCTTGGACACATTACAAGCATAATGGAGAATACATAAATGAATGCACAATGATTATAGATATTTATATGCATCCTGCTGGTGAGAGATCATGCCTATAATTCATATGTGGTAAAGCCACAAAATTATGAAGGTCTTCCTAGCACAGCCGTTTATAATGCAATGGGAATCCATTACATTTTTATTTCTCATGTTATGAGAGGCAATTTATGACTGTCTGGATATGGCATTATGTTTTAGAGGTGATGATAATGTAAAAGCAGCCTGACCTCAAAATGGAATAACTGATTCGAGCCAAGAGCCATTGCACAAAATGTATACTTGGTTTCTTGGAGAAATAAGCAACTACAGCTTTCTTGATATTTGTTATAGAATTCATTTTAGAAAATAGTTTTTGGCAAAACTGGGGTCATTTAATTTAATTTTCCTTTTAGGAGCAGAGGTGTAGTGTTATTTGATTTTCTTAATTGCAACCAAACATACAAATTCAACCTATTTCAGAAGGCTCACAACAGCCCATCCTCCAGCCCTTCAGCCTGGTCATTCCTGAGCCATTTGGTGATCAATACTGAGCTGTTCTCAGCCCAAATGGAAGTTTCAAGACTGCTACCATTTATCTACCTCCTAATTGAGTTGGAACACATGAGCTCTTGGTTCACTTCCACGCACTTAAGAGTTACTGCAGTGACACCACTGGAAGAGGCCAAGAGTTAGTGTCAGATGGTTGTCACACCTACCACACATTATTTGATGGGTTTGAGTAGTACTTATTGCTACTTCAAAATTAAATAACACTGTGATAACAACTATCTTATGCCTTCTGCAAAAGCTGCCCCTTCTGAATTTGAGACACAACATGAATGTTCCTTTATTACTGTTATTATTGTTGGCTGTGTTATCATTTCTAAGGATAAGTGTTCTTTTACATTCATTTGGTTTCTTAACAGCAATATAATTTTGTTCATACCTTTGCAAACCCACCACGTTTTCGTTTTCAGATTCTCAAGTTTCCAGTACTAAGGACAGCACTGCCATATTCTGGTTATGGTTGTTTTAAAGCTGTAAATTCTGTTCTGTGTTGAAGGGCTCCCTTTCTGGGGGCATAAGTATTTCAGAACAGATACATAAAAATTGACAACTGGCTAAACTTTATACATCCTGACCTCACTGAGAGTTCTGTTTCACCTGCTGTAGAGCCATTTGTATTGGCATAATATGTTACACAAGTCTAGTTGAAGTAAAATTACACTTAATAAGCCAGACTATATTTTAAAAGAAGATGAAATAATGGCTATAATATTTAATGTGTCACTTGACTCTCACATTAATAGTAAATCTATCAGTAAAGATGACAGAGCTGCAGTGATTTAGCAGTTACCAATCCAGACCATTAGAGCTTTATGAGTAACACCAGCAAACAGCATTGTGGGACCAATTCATATAATTTCTCATATGGAAAATTACTTTCTTGATATTCCTGAACAGTCTCAACTAGACTGGTTATGAGGCTACCCAGAGTCAGCAGAGCTACCAGAATGTGGCCCTGGCAAGTGTAAAACATGACACTGTTTCCCAGGTTTTAGTGGGATACCTCCTGATGGGAATTCTGTGCCCCAGCTGAAAGGTCTGCTGGCTGTGTCACCCTTATAGGGCCTAAAGACAGACAACCCACTTAGCATTAAACAAGAACTCCTTTTTGGACTCAGCTGCACTAGCAGAGGTGAACTGTCCTCAGTGAGAACCATCCACACCAGTCCCATGGAAGTGCCAGGGATCAGAGGGGAAATGAGGGGAGCAGAATAGCCCAGACATATTTCAGGTTAAGCTGTCTGAGGCTGAATATCCAGAGTGGAAGCAGCTGAAGACTGATTGCAATTTCCACTCAAGCCCCAGCAGCTGCAGACTGCAAGTGCATCTCTGTAGAAGGGGAGAGACTGTTGCTTTTGTTGGATCTTTGATGATGCATTTCAGGCCTTCCCCACCTATCCGGACACTATTTTAATTTTCTTTTAAATATCATTCTGACTACACATACTGAAACAGTGCTTTCTTCTTTTCATATTAGGCAAGCATCCTGTTGGACAAAGGTGCAAATTTATTTCCACCAGTCTAATGCTTGAGCTGCAACTGAACCTCTAAATATTTCAGAAATGTCAGTCCCAAAAACTCTCTTCACTCACCAAGGAAAACTGCAACTGTCTGAGTAGCCTTCTTTTTATGGAAAGGCAACAGCTTGAGTTCCACCACACCCTGTTTTCCCTTAATTCACTGAAAAGGCCACCAGTCCAGGTTTAGCAGATGCTACATGGCCCATGTACTTGAAACCCCTCTTTCCTTGGGTACTGAATATTGTTCTCCAACCACTTGCAAGAACAAGTTAAAAAGTGCATGGTCCATTACAAACATCCTGGGCTATTTGATGATTCAGGTTAGAAAGCCTCTAAAGATTATATATGAAAACACACTGGGTCACAAGCAGCTGCTTTGGGCTGTGTGCTTGGTGTGCTGTGTGAAAAGCCTTCTCAAGCTGAAGCCCCTGTTTCTATCTTTGGTACCCACCTCCCCCAGTAACAGTGTCCATGGTCACTGTGGTCTGCTGTGAAATTCAGTAGCCTCTGGCCACAGAACAACCATCCACTAATGTTATCCTCTCAAGGTTAAAAAAGTGTGTTTAAGATTACTTTGGCTTTCAGGTCACATTCTTGCATCCTTCCTGAACTCCTGCTGCCCAGGGGATTCTGCCCGGTGATGGATTCAATGTGTTTTTCCTCTTGTTCTTTAAAGCCAATTCATTCATCACACTAGGTGGGGTACATTTTTTAAGCACTGGTCAGCACAAAACAGCATGCAGGAAAGATAAAACTGTGGTGCAAACAGGCCTGGGGTAGAACTGAGGAGGAGTCCAGAGAAGTGCACAAATACATCTCCTACCAAGACCTTGCACTGAGCAGCTCACTGCATCTCCCTCTCAAAAGCTCTGTAACTTCAAGTGATGTTCCAATTATGCTGCATTAAGGTTTAATAATATTAACCTGGAATATAACCCAAAAAAATTAAACATTTTCTCTCATCTTTGAAGTGTGTTGAGGGAAGGGACCTGAAATGAAAACTACTCAATAGCCAGCCTGGATTAGTATTGTCTATATAATGAACCCAACGTCATAGACAGAAATTAGTACAAGGATTTTTCACATAATTTTTAATAGACAGAGACTTTTCTTTTCTCCATATATATTCTCTATTTCATGCTATCTACCCTCATCCTCTTAATTCTCCCATATAAGTGCCAAAGAAGAGCTGTTAGCAAACACAGACCAGCTTTCTCTGCAATTGAAGTCGTGCATCATTTTATGTCTCACCATTTACTTTTCACGTTACAACCAAGAGGAATTAGGATGCAATTAACACACATCAAATAACAAAACTCCTCATCAGACTACTGAGAACATTTCAGAGGGAATTAAAAACAGGTTTGCCTTTGCACAAGACAGAAACACATTGCTATTAGAAAGTCCTCAGTCATTGAAGATTTGACTGTTGTGAGTCCAGCTGTGACTTTGGGATGGGTCACAAAACCCAGGGCATGTAGTTTTCATCTGTAGGGTTAGTCACTAGTGCAAACTGACTGGTTAAAACTCAGATTGTTTATACCCAACAAGATCACAGAAAACATTTTTAATTCCGACCTAAAAGCATCATTGCACTATTGGCATTGAAACAAGTTTAACCCTAGAGATGAAATCTTTCTACTGCTGTTGATTTTCATGTATCACTAATCTACATGATCTGTTATTTAATCTACCAGTGCTATCACCGATTTTAACGGGCCAATGGTAATGATTTTCTTTCAAGCTGTCATTAAATACAGAAAAAAAGACATGTCACAGCTACAGAAGATACACAAACCAGGCAGAAAGTGTCTGCCTGCTGAAGTCCTATCAGCACGCGAAGGGATTAACATATCTTGGGGTACAATAGAGGGTTTCAGATGCAGGCAAGGTGAGACACAACCCTTATCTGTTGGAGGAACTGATACACACAGCAAAGAGTATCTTGGATCTCCTCCAAGGTCTCCTGTTTCTAATAGGTCTTAGTATTAAAATACTACAGTAACACAGAAAAACAACTTTCTCCTTTTCTTTACATTTTGTATTGTTTCCCCAATAACCAGTTTCTGAAATGGGAAAAAACCCCCAAAACAATCCCCATAGAGAAAACCCACTTTGAAGGTAGAAGTTTTCCATTTTACAGCAGTCTATACCTTGTTTCAGCAGAAGCCCAAACACAATGTGCTTCCTGTCCCCAGCTTTGTTATACAACGGAAATCCTTTCGCCAGAAGCAGCGATGGGTCAAAACAAACCACAACTACTGCACTCAGAGAGCAAAAAAGCTCTCATTCCCATCTATTATTCTATTCAAAGCATATTTGGGAGCATTCATTGGCACCCAGGTTGTGTCCTCCCCCTTCATCACAATATGTCGTTTTCACTGAAGCTCTTCAAAAAGCTGAGAAATTAGTTAGTTATTTTCTCTTCAATAAAAATTTCCTCTTGTGACCAGTGTAGTTCTTGCTACTTCAAAATATGCACTTTCAGGTCGCATCAGCTTCCAGTAGTAAAGCAAAAATTCAGATTACCTTACTCATTCCAGCAGTACCAATAAAGAAAATGGGAGTCCTCCCCACCATGGGATACACAGTTAGTTGTATTCTCATAAAACTGTGGCTCATAGATGAGGATCCAGAAGGAAAAATCTAAGCCATCCTTAAAGAGATATGATCCAGGAAAACTAGGAAATCAGTAAGAAATAATATGCAAGCTATTCACAGATAAATTTGTTTCACAGGATCATAGAATTGCTTAGGTTGGGAAAGGCCTCCAAGATCATCAAGTCCAGCCATTCCCCAGCACTGCCAAGGCCACCACTAGCCCATGTCCCCGGGTGCCACATCCACATGGATTTTAAATCCCTCCAGGAATGGGGACTCCACCACTGCCCTGGGCAGCCTGTTCAGAATCACAGAATCCCAGACTCCTTGAGGCTGGAAAAGCCCCCCCAGCCCAGGAGCCCACCCTGTGCCAAATGCCCCCCTTGTCCCCCAGCCCAGAGCACTGAGTGCCACGGCCAGTTCTGCCCTGGGCACCTCCAGGGCTGGGCACTCCAAACCTCCCTGGGCAGTCCATTCCAGTGCTTAATAACATTTTCCATGAAGAAATTCCTCCTGACATCCAACCTGCCCCTGCCCTGGCCCAGCCTGAGGCCGTTCCCTCCCCTCCTGCCCCTGTTCCCTGGGAGCAGAGCCCGACCCCCCCCGGCTCTCCCCTCCTGGCAGGGACTTGCAGAGCCAGAAGGTTCCCCCTGAGCCTCCTTTTCTCCAGGCTGAAGCTGCAGCTCTTCATTTCCAGTCCTTGGCAACTCTTTCAGTGATATTGGGCAGAATTTAACATAAAGTCACTTTTAAATCTTAATTAAGCTACAGCTGGGTAAATAGGTAAAAATGTTCCCCTTGAGCCTCCAGCTCCTTGCAGGGGTGGAGAAAAGGGCACTTTGTAGGCCTAGAACTGAAGGTTTCAAACCAGTAAGTCATTTGCACAATGCTCAGCACAACAGAGCCCTATTCCATCCTGGACATCATAAACAAACTTCTTCAGCAGTGGTCCCAGCAAGTGTCACCTTCCTTTGTGGCACTGCACGTGCTTTGTAGATGAGGTACCAGGGAAGCTGGAAAGAGGTGATTTAGCTCTGGAGCATGTAGCACCAGGACAAGCTCCTATACCACACTCATGGTGGCCCATGGCATGCCATTATCCCATATGGCATATCCCATTATCCCAGGAAATGTTTTTGGCTCTGGGTAGGCCATATCTATTGTTGCTGGGGAGAATCAGAAAAGCAGGAAAGCTGGATTCAATCATTCAATCACTCAGTCCCACGGGGGGAACTGCTCCCTTCAGCCCTGCAGGGGTTTGAGGGCACAGTTCTGCAGCACAGAACGAGTTGGTGGCACTACAGAGGGACACGGGGCAGGAGGAAAACCAGGGGAGCTGACAGGGAGCGGGAGGAGGACACTGAGTGTGTGTGGACTGGCAGGGAAACAGCCATGTGCTGGCTGAAAAAGGAGGGGGTGAGAAGGGAACCTCTAAAGTGCAACAGAAAAAACAAATTCTCAACTTTGAGACAGGAATATCTGCAATCATCCACCCTTCACCACCTGTTTAGTCCCAGCAATTCCCTTCAAACCAGCACGCTACTCCACTACAAGCCAAGGAGCCTCTCCAGCACTCCAGGCTCTTGGCTACACCTTTCCAAAGCAACTGCTCTGCTCTGCCCAACAGGCACAGCATCTCCTGTGGAAATAAGACAGTCTCCAACCCTCAGCAATAAGTAGAATGAAGCAAAAATTGTTCTGCTAGTAAATTCTTTTGGTTATGCTGCAAACCCTACTTGTGCCTCTTTATGAACAAAGGCGACACAGCACAGCAGTCTCATTTTATCATATGTTGTTGGTCTCTTGCTCTGGAAAGCCAAAACAAAACCTGGAATTTCTCATTTTCCTGATTTGTGATGCATTAAACCCTTACTGAATACTCTGACTCCATGACTACAATTGCTCTTTATTTTCCTCTCTACTTACAGGATGTCAAAATAAGGCACAGCACTTTTTCACATATAACCCAAGACATCTGAACTGGTCAGTCACTGCTACAGTTCACACTTTCAACTATTGTTATTATTATTATTAAGTTATTATAAAATATAAGTTTTTGAGCAACTGTTTCTTACAGCCTTGGTAGGAGCTCTTTATAATTACACATGGGTAAATATCAGAGATCAAGTCTGCTCCAATACTGTAAAGTGATTTATCATAAAAAAACTCACCCTGTTACAGGCTTTCATGTAGTATATTAAATATCTCAGCCTGCCCATAGATGCAGCCACTGGGGTACCCATAATTTTCGTCTCAATGGGACTGTGAAAATAAATTTCCTTTTTGTAATTATAACAACTTTTTTTTTCTTTCCTCCAGATAAGACTGGACAGAAAATCTTTGCCATGACAGTCAGAGCACTTGTGTGAAACAAATACAAGGTGCTTTCTACCTGAGCACGAGACAAGCTGTCCCTTGCAGGGCCGGGCAAGGCATCTCCCAGCACAGTGACATCCCCCCCAGGCAGGACTCTCTCCCACCTGACTGAAACACTCTGCAGAGACACACCACGTGCACTTTCTCCCCCCACCCAGTTGGAAGCCACCGAAGACCATCACCCCCAGCCAACAGCACATTCCAGCCTGTTGACTCACTGCATTCATGGCCATTGGGCAGGTGCCTTTTTGTTTCCAGCATCCATATTTTTAAATTGTGTTCATATTTAACGCTTATGTTTCAGAACACTTGTGCACTCTTTTGCTACGTGCAGTGATAACACTCCACAGGGATCACAGAATCACAGAATGTGATGAACTGGAAGGGACCCACAAGGATCATCAGTCCAGCCCCTGGCCCTGCCCACAACCTTCCCCAGGAGTCACCCCCTGTGCCCCAGAGCATCATCCAAACCCTCCTGGAGCTCTGGCAGCCTTGGGGCTGTGCCCACTGCCCTGGGGAGCCTGGGCAGTGCCCACCACCCTCTGGGGGCAGAGCCTTTCCCTGAGATCCAACCTGAGCCTGCCCTGACACAACACCAGCCATTCCCTGGCTCTGTCCCTGCTCCCCACAGAGCAGAGATCAGTTCCTGCCCCTCCTCTGCCCCTCCTGAGGAAGCTGATGATTAGAAATGGTTCATGTTTCATCCAAGCTCCCCTAACCCAGCCTTTCTGAAGATGTGAGGGAAACACGTAGAAGGCATTTCCCATTGTGCTGCCTCACACCTGCAGCTGCCGGCCAAGGTCGGCAGAGGAAACAACAAAATTCTTCAAGAAAGCCAGTTCCTTTGTCATCTGAATGGAGCAGGAAACACTGGAAGTGTCTTAAGAAAGTTTTGCTAATGAGATCTTAGCCCAGCCTTGCAGAAGCCAAATACAGATGATCTTTGCAGGTCCCTTCCCACTGAAATGGTCTATTTTCCCCTACACAGCTTTGAGGAACAAACACCCCAACATCTGCCTATTTCAGACCAACATGCAGACAGGTCAGGTCCTCACAGTCACAGAGGTCTCTGTGGTGCTCCAGAGCACAGGAACAGCCACAGCACTCGGGTTTGAGGGCAGGGAAGGGTCAAGGACTGGGCCAGACCTGCTCTGGCTGAACTGCCCCATCCGCTGGGAAAAGGGCCTGAATTTAGGTTCTGTTGCTCTGGTTTAACCTTCAGATGCTGTGAGTTATTCTGCAGTACAAATAATATTAATTACCAGCCATTTTGTTTCATAAATACTCAAAGCCCTCTAAAAAATATTGCACTCAGTGTGCAAATAATACATAAAAGGTAAAGGGTTTTGCAAATCAAGTGTTTTAAAATTATGCTCTCTCTCCAAAACAGATTTTAAAGTTAAATCAGCATAATTTTCTGCTGCATTAAACTGGTGACAAGTCAAAATGGCTGCAAGTCTCCTTGAAGTAATTCATGAACATTTATCTTTCCTCTTGTTTATTGTAAATATATCTTTACAAAATAAGTTAATTTTGCAGCATAGTTTTTCAGCAGCACTCAGGAAGATGGATCCTAATAGGAGTGTTCATGCACAACCTTTGCAAACTAGCATGATCAATCATTTTTCTATTTCTCTGAGTTTCCAAAATTAATGTAAATCCTGAAAAGTCAAAGCAAGGATTTAACTGTCTTAAATTTTCCATTGTGCTTTTAAATATACATATTCTCTTCTTTGAGATTCTGTTTGAATGTTAGAAAGCAACTCTTACTCTTTTTAATCACTGTTAAAGTGCACAGGGATGGGCACAGCAGAACCATTTGTACATTCACGATGAAATATCAGCAAAAGAAAACTGTCCAGGGCAGATATATTTCAACATGAATCATTAATTCCTAAAGCTTGGCTTTCTTCATTATTCATTACCCATTTTTCATCGTGCAGGACTCACTCAGTTAGCAGAGCTGCACTGAGATCCTCCCAGCCCAGAAGTGTCAGTGTGCAGCTGGGGGGACCAGCCCCACACCTCAGCACTCTCACCCTGAGCAATTCACAGGTAACCACAAGATTAAAAATTATTTTTCCACTGCATTGCAAAGATCGGTCACTGAAATTTGGCGTTTTATAGATCAAGCCCTTCAACCTCCGTGACTGGTTTCCCTGACTATTTGCAGGGCACTTCTTTATGCCAAAATTACCAGCAAATCTACACCTTCAGATTTCCATCTGAGTTGCACCATCCCTGTGCTGGAAAGCTGGGAAGTTATGCAATTATAAACATACTTCTTGCATTAAGAATTAAATTCTATTTTATCAGTTCTCAGAAGACTGAAACTTTATATTCCACATTCTACTGCAACAGCTAAATTCAAACCCGTGCAAATCAGAGCAGCTTCTCTGCTGAGGAGACATCACAGCAGAGAATGGCCTGCAGTGTTTAAATAAAGGCAAATGCTGGCTGCTGTACCTCCACACAGATGGCTCAGTTTCAACAGGCTGGAGGAAAAAAATCCATACTGACTGATTTCCAAGCCATTAGGAGTTCTTACACATCCACTCACTGGCTAAAAGAGGCACAATGCCGACTGCAGCACGGGAACAATACATGGGGGATGCCAGTGAGACACTCCAACCATCTGCATGTGCACGGTGCTTGGCAGCCAAGGCAGGCATCAGGCAGCCCGGGTCTGGGGGCGTAATAAAGGGAGCGGGCAGGAATGAGTAAAAGTCACTGAACCAATTTACAAGGCATTAGTGCATTGGCTCTCACACTGCAGCCCCTCAGCAAGGATTCTTTCAGAGCAGCTCCCTCCACCCTGCTCTTGGCAAGTGCTCAGACAGGCTCAGCCCAGCACACACATCCACCAGCAGCCCTTAGAGAAGGCACACGCACCTCCTTCCCTTTTCCCACGGGCACTGTGACAGCACAAACCCAGCCTGAAACGCTGTGCCCTGGGCACAGGGGTGGCAGCGAGTGGCAGTGGGGTCTGTGTGACACACACAGGGAAGCCTGTGCAGTCTGACACACATGTGTGCAGTGCCACAGAGCCTGGGCCCCATCATGGCACCTCACATGGGGGTGGCAGCGTGTGCCAGCCTCTGTCCCCCCTGTGCAAACCTGTGCCAGGGACACCTGGCCAGCCCCAGCTGTGATGTGCCAACCCACTGGGGCTGCCACTGTGTGCGCCCAGCAGGGCCATGGCTGTGCTGCACGGCACAGGACGTGTGTGTTTGTGCCTGTGTTCATGTGTGTGTTTGTGCCTGTGTTCATGTGTGTGTTTGTGCCTGTGTTCATGTGTGAGTGCTCATGTGTGTGTGATCATGTGTGTTATGTGCCTGTGTTCATGTGTATTTGTGCCTGGGTTCGTGTGTGTGTGCTTGTGTGCATGTTCATGAGTGTTATGTGCCTGTGTTCATGTGTGCTTGTGTGTATTCACGTGTGTTTGTATGTGTATTCACATGTGTGCTATGTGTGTGCGTTCATGTGTGTGTTATGTGTTGTGTGTTCGTGTGTGTGTGTGTTTATGTGTGTGTGTTCATGTGTATTTGTGTGCTTGTGTGTGTGTGCTGTGCATGTTGTGTCTGAGTGTGTGTTTGTATGTGAGTCTATTTGTGTATGTTTGTATGGGAGGTATGTGTATGTGTGTGTTTATGTATTTATGTGTATGTGCATGTATGTCTGTGTGTCTGTACCTCTGTGTGTCTTTCCCTCTGTGTCTGTGTGTGTATAGGTGTGTCTGTGTGTGTTTCTGTCTGTGTGTGTTTCTGTGTGTTTGTGGGTGTTTCTGTGTGTCTGTGTGTGTTTCTGTGTTTGTGTCTGTGTGTTTGTGTGTCTGTGTTTGTGTGTCTGTGTCTCTGTGTGTATATGTGTGTGTGTGCTGTGTTTATGTGTGTTTGTTTATGCATGTGTGTTTGTGTGTGCCCCAGCAGTGTGTGTGGCTGGGAGAGCTCCAACCCTGCATGGTAAAGCTGGGGAAGGAAGGGGTAACTCATGACACCAATGTCAATGGCATGACTTCACCCACGGAGATCAAACCACTGGAGCGCTGGCAGCTCAACTCAACGAGATGAAAGGAAAGTCTAGAGACTTCAAGGGGCATCAAGAAAAGCATTTAAGATATGGGTCATCTCATGTCCTGTAAACACCCAGCGCAGCTTCCCTTCAGGAACTTGTTTATGGGCAGACTCATCTGTCAGGGAACAAAGCACTAGTGAGACACGTCCCTTCCCTGGCAAGTTTTCAAGTGGATATGGTGGATGGGGAAAGACACTGAGGCGAACAATACCCCAGCAAGGCCCTGAAAGCAACCCCCAGTCTGTGACCTGCTCTTTGTAGCACCCTGCTCTTCTCACCCCAACACTGTAAAATCTTACTCTCAAGATAAAGCTCCTTTTGCACTTGACTAGCCACATGAATCCCAGCACAGCAGAGCTATCTGTATGCAGCAGCCTTTGGGATGACAGCTCTCCTGTGTCTGGAATGGTTATTGGTGTATAGGTTGCAGTTCAAGCAACAATCTGACTTTTTATCTCCCCTGAAACTCTCACAGAACAGTAAGATGCATAAAAAAATCAGCCTTTTTTGAAAAAAAAATCAACATTATTTCAACCCTTTTGAAAACCTTCTATTGTTTCAGAGTTTCCTGGCAAACATTTAAGTGCAGAACAAGTCGAGCAGCCAGTGCTGCTGAGTGCAGGGACCAAGATCCACTGCCCTTGGTCACCCCACCACTGGAGCCCGGGGCTTGCAGCCTGACCCATGAGTGGGAAGGATGCCACATGAAAGCAAGAGTCAGGATGGGCATAACAGTTATGTAAATAGTTTAGGAAGGGAAGGGAAGAGAGTTTGGGGAGCATTAGACAGGGCTCACACAGAGGGAAATCTCAGCAGTCCCTCCTGCCCCAGCAGCTCCACAACATCCCCTCTCCATCACCTTCTGCACACTCTGGTTCTGGTTATCTTTTTAATTAATTCCACAGACATAGAGGGTGTTTGCACTGCAGATTTTACCAAAAAATAAGATGGATATTATCTTCTCATCTCAGGTCTGGCATAGCAGAGAGAATCTCTTCTACACCAAAACATGAGCTTCCTATTTACACTACCAGTCAGAGGTGGAAGCTGGGCTGCTTCAACAGCCAGCAGAGTTAATGAATGAAAAGTGATGATTTTCTTCATTTTTGTGTAAGTGGGAGAAGAGATTGTGTTGTTTTGGGGTTC
This sequence comes from Scytalopus superciliaris, assembly GCA_013400415.1. Classification (NCBI taxonomy): domain Eukaryota; kingdom Metazoa; phylum Chordata; class Aves; order Passeriformes; family Rhinocryptidae; genus Scytalopus; species Scytalopus superciliaris. Next base: position 38,121 of record VXBX01001524.1, read on the forward strand.
TATTTTAAGGGACACACCAATTAAAGTAGATATTTCTTTGGGTGAAAAAAAATTCACTGAAATCAAGATTATTTATAAAAAATATTTGTGGAAATTTTATATCACACCTCTGCATTAGACCCGCTCTTCAAACTGAAATCACACAGGAAGGTCAGGGTGCCTGAGTTAGCCTGCAGGCCTGCTTGTTCCAAATCCCTGTGGATTGTGTCTTCAGTGAACAAATCAAAGGGATTCTTGATTCCTTCCTTTCAGTTCAGCGGTGACACAGTTCCACTTGCAGCTCCTGCTCAGCGTGTTTCGGAGTTTTGGTACAATACGGGTGTATTTTCTGCCGTCTTCTATTTTCCTGTCATTTCTAAACAAGGAAACAAGATGATTTGGGATCAATTCCTGCTGAACACTTTAGATAAAACCCCTGCAGTTATCAGTCTTTATGCAGGCAGAGGTCTCATACATGATGAGAGATTTGCCTGATTAAGGAGCATAAGAGTGACCCTTCCACAAGAACTCTAATTTAATGAAATGTGTGTGGTACAGCCATAACAGTGCTCTGCATTTCAGAAAATGCAATTGCATGTTCCCAGCAAACATCCAATTCCACCAGCTTTAACATAAATTCCTCAGCAGTTTTTAAAATACAACTTATACTAAAAAAAAAAATATATAATAATCAGAGCTACATTCTTTTGTTTAACAAACCTGACAAAAGGAAGCTGAGTCAGACTCCCTCCAGGATACACACCTCAAGCTGTGACAAAGAGGAAACCAGTTACCAGGTGGAAATGACTAAGAGCACTGCACTGCCCTGATTAAAGGGCCCAGAAATAACAACACAACGTGTTGCAGAGATTAAGCATTCCACATGGAACAGTAATTGTTATTTTTCAAACTTTAAGTAATGCATCTTCCAAGAGGCTTCAGACAACAGTCAGATGCTATTGCACATTTCAAATGGGAGGGATTTGACAATGATTCCTTGAGCTGTTCAAAAGGAGCATTTTGGGTTTATTTTTATAACCAAAGGAAAGCTTGTGCTCTCCCCTCCCATAATTCCTGGCTGGTCAGAAAAACACTGACATGTTATTACCGCTGTGACTGAATTTCAAATCTTGGCACAGCTTCACTTGCACACTGTCTGTAACTGGTTTAATACGACAGACTAAGTCTAACTTGTATAAACTGTTACAAAAGCATTCTTGGGCTGTATTGCCAAGGGTAAAGCCCTTCCCCAGTGGGAGTCAGACAGTAGGAAGATTGCTTTGGAGAATTAAAGATCACTAGTTGCAGCTGTGTCAATAGCTGCCTTTGGTTTTGATGACTGTCCTTATTAAGAAGGGCTTATTTATCATGTGGAATTTCAGCACGACTAGAACTGCTTGCAAAGAAAAGGAAGCCACTCGCTCAGTGAAAGGCACGGGCTGCTTTATCAGCTTTGCTGGGGTTTGTGTGGGTAGGAGGGCAATGAGCTTGTTCCTACAGCTGTGGTTTCCATGAATTCTTTGAGGAGAGCTTCACAGAGCACTGATCAGAGGGGATGGAGGACAAGCACTGCGGTGGAAACCTAAAACCGCAGTAAGCAAGGGCTCTTACCACTGGAGTGAGCCTGCCTTGCTGCAAGGAATGAAACTGGAGCTGCAGATCACCAGCCAAACTCCTCAGCAACAGATAAAACCTAATTCTGAAGGGAGATGCAAGCTCTGATGTCACATTTATTCTGTGCAGTTGCCAATGCCATTGACTTGCACTAACCCACTCATGGGTATCTGTGCACAGGGAGAGCAGGCACATCTCACCACATGGCACAGGGAATGAGGCTCTGCCTGTGCCCATTCTAACACATAATTCTGCAGCAGCACAACGACAGGTATTACTTTAGATGACCAGAAATGTCAAATCCAAACTATGCACAAGAAGCTCCAAAGCAGAGCTGAGTTTTACCCCCTTATTGAAAAAGGCAAGACTGTTTTAAATTTTACTAGCATAAGTAGTCTGGCAGATTGCTCAGACACCAGCACTTAAATAACACAGGCTAACACCATAAAGTTTCATAGAAAGAGATGCTGATCTGAACCACACAGATCTAACCACGTGCCTCAAAGTCCCAAAACAGCAGCTAATGAACATCTGTGGGAAAACCACATGGAAAGAAGAAATGATCCAGTAGTGGCAGCTGGATATAACATGAAACAAAACTTACTGAAGTGACCAGTGAAAAAAAGGCCTGGTGCCATTTGGGAAAAGGATCAGCAAGAAAACACTGTGAAATGCCAAGTAAATAAATATCATCCTTTCCCTCATGCCACCATCTCCATCCATGAGTCACACAGACAGTGGAAAGTTGTCAGATGCTAAGGTTTCTCTTCATTTTTTACCTGATGCTTTCAAGTTTGCCTGTTAAATAATATTTCATACACAAAATGAGGCACCTAAAAGGTAAGTATGCCTGTCAATGTTGTCTGATCACGCATAGGATTTTTCTCATTAGCAGAACTTGGTATGAATTACTAATATTTGGTTTAAAACACTACCCCTGCCAAAAGGCACCAGACGTTTTTCCAAAGTCTTATGCTTTGGCCCTAATGATGAAGAGAAAGAAATCTGAAAGTATAAGACCTGCAAGAAAACCTGCTTGGCAAGCGTTTTGAGTCAGCAGCTTTGGAAATGTGGTGACATTCTCTGCCCAGCAGGGACAGCAGGGCAGATGTGGGGCTCAGCCAGGGGGCACGGCATGCCCAGAACCATCAGGAGCTTTGCTGCCTGTCGGAGGGGGCTGCAGGGTGGGTTCTCCATGAAACCCCAGGGGCATTCCCTCACAGCCAGAAAGAAGACTTAAAGAATCAGTTCAGCAGAGATGAACTCTCTAAAGCATAATGGGGAAGGATTTAGATAGTAAATCAGGTCTCTAACATTTCAGTGGAAGTTTCTTCCTCAAAGCTTATAAATTGTTTTCAGTTATTCTGCTGAGCTCTGAAACAAAGCATGTGAAAAGGCCTCTAGAAACTTTCTCACTTCTTTCTTTGAACTTTTCAATAGAGATGAAACAAATCAGATAATCCAAAGCTCATTTAGCAGGCATCAAAACAGGCCTAGCTAACCCAGGCCTGTTGCCTTAGGCCCTGAGTTGAGCTCAGCTGATAAGAGCACAGTGATAAATAACACCAAGGTTGTGGGTCCAAACCCTGCGTGAGCCATTCACTTAAGAGCTGGACTCGATGACCCTTGTGGGTCCCTTCCAATCAGAATATTCTGTGACATATAATTCTGTGCAGCCCTGGGGTTTCCTCTGTTCCTTTGTGAGCAGTGGAGATGTCGGGCTGCCTTCCCTTTCCCTGTCTGTGTTTGCAGTGGCCGAACAGCACAGATATCGACATCAAAGGCTTTGGGACTCCTGTAAATGCAGCTGGAGCCATTTGCAAGGGTGAATCACATCTGGGGCCGTTGTCTGCTGTGGGCACCACATTATCACAGAGCTACATCCTGACCAGAGAGCTGCCCTTCCCTGGGAAACTCCTCTCAGCATCCTCCCTGCTTCTCGCCCAGCAGTGGCACAACAAGAGCCCATGTCCTTGGGAGGAAGCTGGACTCTGCTTGGGCTCCTCAGAAAATACTTTGAAAAATGTCACCTCATTTGCTTAACCTTTTTTTTAATGATTGATATACAATTTTTTAAAAAAGCAATTTGTCTTTACTGCTGTACATCATAGAAACTTGAAGCAGTCTGACCAACCTCAGCCTTCTGGCCAGCCAGAAAATCAGTGGCACCCCCTGTGCTGGGCTGTGATGACAAATAGGAGCAAGAGAATATTCAGCTCTGGAACATTATTAAAAATTTAATTGAAGAATTAAAATTATGGAAATCCCACTTAAGAGACATGGAACATTTGCCTACATTTATTGTAAGTGGTAAGTTTTGAGTGAGTCCCACACTTCCCAGTTTTCCTCTATGTTATTTAGTAAAAAGAAACCCTCTCCCATTTGCCCTGCACAGTGCCAGAGCTGCACCCTTGTGTTCAGTTCGAGGGGCGGACAGGGATCAGGACCTGGCAGGGGCTCTGCAGGATCCCTCCCAGTCCCACAGAGGGGTTTGGGCACTCAGACCAGGCTGTAGAGAAGCCCACTGGTCCCTCGGGGGGGCTCCCTGAGCTCTGTCCTGTTTTCTGAGGGTGACAGTACCAGGAACACCAATGCCTGTGCCTCAGTGCCCCAGCAACGTAACCCAAAGGCTGAAGCTCTCCCTTCTGTCTGCCCTGAGTGGTCTCCAGACTTAAAACTTACCATAAGCAAGGTGTTACCATATTTTCTCCTTCTGGAAGCCCACCTACCCTGTCTTGCCCGTAGGGTCTTCCCTTTACCTGTGAAAAATCCTGTTAGATTTCACTTTTTACATCCAGTGCTGACAGAGTTTTACAGGAATCCCTTCTCATTCACATTCACACCCTTTTGGCTTCCAGGTATAAGAATCCTGACAGATGGGACACCCCCAAACTGCTTTGAAGATCCTGTTTGTGCAAAACAGGCATAGTCTGTGCTGATCAGGTATCAGACACTGAAGGTACCATTCATAATGTTTGCAACTCCTAAAGCTCTTTCTAAAACAATACTAAATACCAAACCAACTTTGGTGTTTCTCTCAGAGTCAGTTTCCTTTTATTCAGCTCCCTCATTAGAGCCAGCAACAAATAAGTAGATAGAGCAATAATAAGGCTAAGTTTATCTTGTTTCCTTTTCCTCCACTCCCTTCTCTCACTGTATTACTAAAACTTGGAACAATAACAGGATGCCGGGATGCAGGGTGGGAAAAGGCTGGCTCCCAGCTGGAAAACCTTGGAGACTGGAGAGCTGAACACTCCCAGTATTGCTTAACGAAAAGAGAAGTGGATTTTGCTATTTGGTCTTCATTTTTTGCATACTGCCTAACATTTTGGGATACTGCTGATTTTAGTTTGCTGGATCTGGGGACAAACCGAAGCTCCGCCAACTCTGCCTCAGGTAAGTGATAAAGGTTATTTGCTGTCCTTCAGCTGGGAAGTTCATTTCAAAGTTTTTTTTACCTCCACCAAAAATATTTCCTAATGTATTAAATAATTTAAGAAATACTGGCAAACAGGCTACGAGTATCCACAGAATCCTTTGGGCCTCACACTGATGCACTCATAAGTTAAGTGCAGAAAACAGCTAAGCTGTTCTCAATTTATACAGCAAGAGGAATATCTCTGGCTTTGTTGGGGTCCCAGATTGTTTAAAAGATACATATTTCAGAGGATTGTTTTGTAATATTTAGATTATGTTGCCGATGCTTATTCAAAATGGAAAAGGGACAGAAATGATAGTGCAAATTGCACCTGCAAACTCTTCAGGAAAGGATTTCCCTCATGGTGTGGACAGTTAGAGGTTCAGGTTGTTTGGAGGCAGGAGGTGTGTGCTGGACTCTGATTTGGTGCAATATGTTTTATTATTGGGTGGTGGGCACTGCCCAGGCTCCCCAGGGCAGTGGGCACAGCCCCAAGGCTGCCAGAGCTCCAGGAGGGTTTGGATCATGCTCTGGGCACAGGGGGTGACTCTTGGGGATGGGGCTGGGCAGGGCCAAGAGTTGGACTGGATGGTCCTTGTGGGTCCCTTCCAGCTCAGCACATTCTGTGATTCTGGGATTAAAGTGGGGGTTGTCTTGGTATCCGTCTTTGAGGTGCCATGGCTTTACTGTGCCCAATGCCAAGAGGTGACAGTCACCATGTCCCAGCTTTGGCACACCTCTCCTGCTAAGAGATTTGTTTCAGGTTTAGAGGGGAGTTTACATGAAGAGGTCAGTGATTTGGTCTCCTAAATCTCAGGTTTAAAGTGGTCCATGTACTTTAGCACTCAAACCTTGGACTATCAGGTTTTACAGACCCTGTTCTAAGAGACCAGCAATTCTTATTTCAGAGGTTTCTTGATCTCAGTGGTCCTAAAAGACCCATTTTTTCTGATGAGGTATTTTATGAGCAGTGACTTGATACAAAAAGTTGGTTGAAAAGGCTTTTATCTTATCCTAAAGCTATTGTAGCAGGTCCCTGAACTAACAAGCTCGCTGTACAGCTTGCAGAGACAAAGCATCCATGCATAAGAGATGAACTGATTGTGTTTTATTCTGTAAGAACTCTATTCTGCACTAGTGGGACTGTCAGTGTGCACAGTACCTTACTGTGCTGGTTGTCACGCTGTAATAAAGATAAAGGTAGGAAAGAAATGCAAGGAAAAAAAGACATGAAGAAGATGAATCTCTGCGAGAAAATCTCTTCCATTCTTAGCTACCAAAGACATTCCAAGTTGGCTGCTACTGCAGTTAACAAAGGCATAGTTAATCAATGGGTTCCTGCCTCCACTGATTATAAATCATTAGATCAGCATTTGTCAAAGCACACAGTATTACAGATGTTCATGTAGGAAAAATTATTAGACAAAAACAAGGATGCACCCATGATTTATAAAAGCTTCTCATCTCAGGTTAATTTGTGCCTTGTAACAACAGCCCACATACCAGAAACAAATCACAGAAATGCTGACTTGCAATTTATCTGCAGTATCTCCAGGAGGTGCTTTTTATCCTTAAATAAAGGGTGACCCACAGAAGAAAAGAACACGGGATTAATTTAGCATATGAGAGCCTTAGAACAGTGCAGTATAGTATGGAGGAGAACGTGAAGTTACAAACAATAAAACAAATTGATTTGAAAGCAAAAGATAAACTCAATTAACAAATCATTCCTGCTTTGCCCACAAACATGGGTTTATTTTTCAGGCTGCTGCAGCTGCAGTGCATTGCAAAAGAAGCATTTCCCAAAGCTTTGCTCATTAACAGAAGATCATAAACCCATTTTTTTAACATTTTAAAACAAATGCTAACATTGAAATTGTGCCATGAGAGGGATTCCTGTCCCTCAGCAGCTCGCGGGGTGTGAGATGTGGGGCTCAGTGCTGCAGAGGCAGCAGAGCAGAGCAGAGTTAACAGGTTTGCTGCCAGGTTTGCTTCACATCCTCCTCTGCTGAGTGAAACTGCACTGCAAACAGGATAAAGGCAAAAATCACAGGACATGTCTTGGAGGCTGCTCTGATTTACAGCATTTATGGAACAAAGGACTTCACATCTGTAAATCAATTACTTCAATTAGTATTTCAAATGAAAATTACAAAAACTTGTTTAAAATTCTTTTTTCTTGTCAGGGTACGTGTCTACAGAACTACAGGCTTAAATCAGGCCAGATAATATTTTCTAAAAAAAGCAGAGGTTCACAGAATTGAGATAACTGATTATTTCTGGCTTCTGAGCTTTCTGTAGGGAAACTTCATGGTTATTTTCATCATAATTCCAGTTTATGCTCAGGTTCCAGAAGTTCAGTTCAGGGGTTCAGGTGTTAGTGCCAAGAAGAAAAGTAGAGGTTCCCTGTTTTTGTGAGACATTTGTTGGGCATGAAATTATTTTGGTGTATTTTTTTTATAACCCCCTTCATATCCTTGTGGGTTTACAAACCAAAAGCCCCTCAAGGTTTAGCCCTGGTGTGTCTGGTTTCCCTTCCACCCTGGAACACAGCAGTGACTGTTTGTGTAAACTCAAGATTTGCTAGGACAGAGAGATGTCCCACTTGCAAACACAATTCCCCACATGCCTTTGAAGAGCTGAGCACAATCTGAACTCAGAGAATGGACCTTGGCAAGCCCAGAACTGGATCCTCATTTCATCCCTGATAAGAGTTTGCTCGATCCCCCTGTGGGTCTCTGTTCAGGACCCCACTCCATCGAGGGACCACAAACACAGAAAGAGACAACACTCTGGTGTAGGGTCATGACCAGGAGACACCACTTTGGCTGCCAAACATCCTGCTCCAAACCCAGAGCCCACTGCAAACCCAGGGACCCCACCAGCTGATGCTGGGCATAGTGATGTGCAAAATGAATGCAATTCTGTTTAGGAAACTGCCCCATCCAGCCACCCAGAGCCACATGGCAGTCACACTGCCACCCCCAGACTGTCATTGCTGGACTGGAGCCCTTCTCAGCAGCAGTTCCATGGCCCAACAGGTCCCACTTGGCTCCCCACACACAGTCAGACCAGTTTCCTCACTGTTCCCACCCCAGGTTTCCCACAGCACAGCCTCAGATGTCTTGTTCCATAAAGCCATTTATTCACAGAGCAGTAGCACAGAAACAGCCCAAGCTGGTGCCTCCAAGGAGGGACCCCCAACACAGGAGTCCCTGGGCTTTTATTCCCTTACAGGCCAAGCACCCCAAGGTCTGGAGCCCTCAGCTTGTGCCATGTCCCCCACCTGGCTGTGCCCCTGTGCAGAGGGTCAGAGCCTTCTGCCTGGCCCCACTCATCTCCCACCCCACAGCCCAGCCTGCAGCTGCCCCTGAGCCACCTGCACTGAGTGGATCTCTCAGCACATCCTGCCCACCTCCTGCTGTGTCAGAATCACTCAGAATCACATTCAGAGTTGGAAGGGACCCACCAGGACCATCAAGTCCAGCTCTTCAGTGAATGGCCTATAGAGGGACCAAGCCCATGACCTTGGTGTATCAGCACCGTGCCGTAACCAACTGAGATCATCTCACAGTCACTACAAAGAGTCTGACCATGAAACATGGAAAAATTAATACAAAATTCTGAACAACCTGTTTGCAATTCTTTTGATTTCCACTCATCTTCATCTGAGTTTCAGTTTTGCCAATAAGAATGGAACTAGCTCTATTTTGAATGTAAGATTTTGCTGAATGTGCCAAGTTCTCTCATACTTCTGAATGGGTGTTTCATTTGTGCCATGAGTCTGTTTTATACATATGCTGCTATACACATCTGTAGGTCAGGCAGTGAGATTTGGGGCCCAGCCCTTCCAGGTTCTAATTAAACCTCATGGACATTCACAGGGCCTGGAACAGTTCAAGAGATGTGATTTTCAGAACACAGAAGGGCACAAGGACAATTTACCCTCCATTGCACTGCCTGCATGTCAGTTTTGCTACTCTGAGAATATCCCAGTAAATATTTACAATCAGTAAACCAGAAAGAGTCAAACAGATGGATGGACACCAGATAAGCATTTTTGTGTGAGACAGGCAGCAAAACTCTTAGAAAAGATTAGCAGCTGCATGTGAAAGTGCTATCAAGTGTTATCCATGAAATCCAGAACTTAGAGTGAAAATGACTGATATTTTAGGGAAAGACAGGCATGGGTACCTGGGACACACTGCAGAAATTGCACAGATACCTTCCCAAAAGTCCAGCAGAGAGGAAGGAGTGTTCTTCTGCCCTGACAGTGCTACCTGAAATACCAGTGAGTACAGAGCACTGTTATTGTTAGAGGCAGAACAGAAGTAGAAACATTTTCAAATCCTTGTTTTCAAAATCCAAAGAGGTCAGTTTTATTGTCCCAGTCTAGTTGTTGTCAAGACTCTTCTGTTCCTGTCCAATTTCAGCAGCATCCTCTTGCAAAACTTGAGGACAAAGACCCCCCTGTTTATATTACATATTCCTTTAAAAAGCCTCATCTCATCTCCACAAACTCACAGGAGCCCATCTGGCTTTGTCCCCCCTAAAGTCACCACTTCTCTGCATTCCCTGCTTCCTCCTCTCTCCCCAGGCCCACCAGCAACATCTGGAATGGTTGTCCTGACACCTGGCAAAGCTCACAGGCACAAGGTGTGTTATCTGCAGCACACATGGCCCTTGGCCTTATTGTGCATGACAGTGTAAAGGGAAATTCCACTTCCACAGTGTGTCTGGAGGATACAGTTGAATCTCTCCTCCTGCCTTTGTCTACATTTTCAAGCAATGCTTTGGTAGGACCAGTCTTCCTTTTCCCCTTCCTTTCATGATGCTATCTGGCATGAATTTGTGCTCTGGAAATCCTCTAGGAATGCAAAGTCTGCCTTACAACATGTTGCTCTAGGAGACCAAGGGCCTGATGCTGCTCTCATGCAAATGGTAGGAAATCCTGCCATTAATGGGAGTTGTTCCTGTGAGAGGTTCAGTTTCACTGGCAGAATCTCCCCTGGCACAGAGCTTTAGGTTGCCTTCTCCATTCTTTTTGTGGGATACTCCCTCCCCCTCCCTCCAGTGCTAGACCTGAATTCAGAAGGGATTTGCATTGTCTTAGTGGCTTTTACTGTCATCTTTCAGATATATATGATCTATCTGCAAGACAACCAGTTTACTCATGACTTGATGCTCTTACAGGTCTTTTCCAACCTTAAACAGTCTATGATTCTATGTTAGAATTAGGCCAAGCAATCAATACTACTAATCATGTATCAGACTTTTCACCACCTAATCTAGGAACCTACAATGAAATAGTAGGTAATATATATAACCTACTAGTAGTATAATTAATAGTATATATTATCTATTTGCTCAGTATTGTTAATTTAGGGGGTTTGGCTCTCATTAAAACACAGATAAATATTGCTACCCTATACACATTTTAGTACTGTTCAGATTGCTAGTGCACCCCCCCTTAAAACACTTATCCAGCACAGAAATGAAGAAGTGAGGGCAGAAAGCAGAGGGCACAAAAAGCTGAAATGGTTTTTGTAATGGGTTCGTTTTGCAAAGACAACAACGTGAGTTGGACAGTGACAGAGCTGTGGCAGAGCTCTGCAGCACCACTGAACACACACATTTGCTTTGTAGCACAGACTTGCCAGCAGCAGCCTTGGTAAAAGTTTAGGATTAGAACAGATATTGAATTACTGAATAGTAATTGCACTTGGAGGTGATTTCAGTTTCAAACAGGAAGAAAGGGGCACATTTCTCTGTGGAATATATTGTCTCATTTTCCTGCTGTGAGATGGTGAGCTGTATCACCTGCCTTACATGGATTTATCTTCGCCTTCTTTACATGATGACAAAGGGTTCATTCCCACAAGAAAGGGGTTTTCAGTGGCTGTGATTAAAACATGAGCTGTGGGAGAAATAAATGTTCCACTTACACAGCCACTAAAGAGAAAAAAAAAATCCTACCTCAGCTCAGGAAACACCTCCAGCCGTGTTTGGGGTTCGGGCAGCAAACCCACTGCTGTGAGCAAGAACTCCCCCAGCATCAGGGGACTCAGAGCCACCAGCTCCCAGGGAGGGCAGCACCTCTGTCCTCTGGGGGACAGGTCCTGCTCTCTGCTCAGGGGGGTAAAACTCATCAGCCTGATGACCTGCTTAAGGCAGAGCAAAACACAGCACAACTCTGTTAAATCACAACCACTCCCACACCGCACTGAAAAAAAGTCACACCGCTTACAACAGCCCTCCTCGTCTTTTTAAGCTTCCCTGTGTCTGAGGCCTGAATTTTTAGGGTCTCCAACTTCCCTTTATCATCACATTAAACTGGCAATTTGCTTCCCTAGTTTTAGTTTGATTTCCAGGGGAGATTTTCCTGACAGGAGTTAAGCTGTAAGTAAAACTATTGAAAGGCTCATTGTAAATTCACAAGAGCAGTAATAACATCATTTGCATCATCTCACAACACACGGAGATTATAACAATGGAAATGTTCCAGGAAAGGACTGTAACTATAGAGGTGGGCAAAAAAGGTCTTAAAGTTAATTAAGCCTGGTCTAGAAGTCTAGTTGAATAAGGGCAGGAAATGGAGAAGAATGAACTGACATTTGAATTAGACATTTTTAAAAGGGAGAAAAATACTGAACACTAAACAAAACCTAACCAGACACACCCTGCTTTTTTAGCCTCTTGCCCAGCCAGAAAACAGGAGATTTATGTATATGTTCATGCTTTCGTTATCTGCCAGAAAATTAATTTTCAGAGGAAATACTAATGCAGTCAGTTACCCAGGAGAATAGCCTGGACAAAGGAATGAGCACACACAGCCAGATGAACATGGTTTCTCTGCTTCAGATTACTGTTAGTGCAGTAAATATCAGTTGCTGTGACCTGGGCACGATGTTTGTGTTCCAGACAGATACTTTTGCTCTTGAGCTTTTGTTAAAGGAAAATGGCAAAAAAATCTTATCTGCTGTAAACACAGCTACATTGTACCACCAAAAAAATCCTGTTTATTGCATGTGGTTCCTCAAAGGATTGGGACTTTCCCTAAATGAGAGTGACTCAGCTGGAGCTCTGTGCTAGCAAGCCTCTCTGATATTAATGTTTTCTCTGGAAACAAAGGGGAAGTGGAGAAAGCTCTTCAATACATTATTCTTACAGTGTACCTTTCATCTTGGCCAAACTCTTAACCATCCAGTGACAGCTCCAGCACTCTCTGTAGAGCAGAGCAAACCAGGAGGCAGCACCAAAGAACGGTGCACGCAGCCTATTGTAGGGAACAAAGTTACTGGCCAGAGATGCTTGAGGAATCTTTTTAATGACCACAAAAACCTCCAATATGCCCAAACAATTCCACTTCTGCACTGGGATGAGTAAATAATTTTTGGAGGATTCCCTTGTCCCACTGTTTCCCAAAAACCAAACATCACCTGAGTGTGGGGGGTGCTGAGGATGAGGGTCAGTGCTGAGACACTTGCACCTCTGGCTCTTCAGCTGGACCCACCACAGTTTGGGATAAGCAAAAGGAAATGGGCTCAGAGCAAGAGAGAAGAAAGCTGGATCTACAGAATACTGGATACAGAAATACATCACTGAGACTGATCATCCCTCAGAGCCAGAGAGACCCTTCTCAGCAGTGAGTGTGCCTGACTGCAGGATCATCCCTGAAACTGCCCTTGGGAAGCAAGGCAGGGAACAAGCTCTTTGCCTGTCTGCAACACTGCCACTTATCACTATTTTCAGCATCTGTCTTTATCAATAATTAAGCTGAACAGGTTTGGTTTTTTTTTTCCTCTGGGCTTTTTATTTTGGACAAAGAATTCATGGGGGGAAATGTCTGCAGTTCCAGACTGAGCATGCAGGGTTATCCCACCCATCTTATCAGCTCGCTTCAGAACAGAAGGGCTGCCTTTAACACCGAGTTAAGCCCCCAAAAAGGCTCAGATTTTGACAGCATTTGGCAACTGTCATCAGATAATGTGGCCAAGAACAAATTCTCTGTCATTTCATTGTGAATTTCACCCCTGCAACATCTGCAAAGCAAATACCAGTCATAGGTACTACAGGCCTTCTGATCTTAGAGATGACAATATTCTGTACCAACACCAAAACTCTGCTTGTGGGTTTGAGCATGTTCACTCAACACCAGAATACTCCTGCTCCTAAGGAGTCATTCAGCCCTCATATCCCTGCTCCCAGAGACAAGGAGCTGTAAAGAGCTATAGCAGAGTAATTTGTGACCTTAAACTCCATACTATCCGTGCTGCCAGCAACTCAGAGAAAGCCAAAATATTCTGTTTATGATAGTATATTTATTTGTTATGAAAAAGCATAAAAAATGGTTTAGTGGTTTCATAATCATAATTGAGTTTCAGCATATTTTAGCAGCTGGGTTTATACTGGGCATTGTGCTTAAGCACATTTTCTCTCTTGCTGTATTTTGTACTGACATATTCATATGTGAGGTAAAATGACATATTTGTATGTGAAGTAAAAGGCTTTATGCATGGAAAGACTGGACAATACTACCTGCTTCTTCTTTAAAGGGCTCTAATCCAGTTTGGGGGCACTTCAGGGAAGGTTTCTGCAGTAAAGCTTTATGTGACTATAGTAGCAAGGCCAGAGTGAGAAGCCTTAAGCAGCAGCAGGACATGCAGATTTCAGTGCTTCGTGTCCTGTGTCTGTTCCATTTCCAAGTGGTCAGCAGCAGCTCTCAGGGATCTCTACAGTCTCTGTGACAACAATTAATATTATGAAAAACGAGCAAAGAAGGAATGCTGCACCTGCCATGAGACATGACCAGCATGTGAGAGTGGGAAACGAGGAACATTCTCCAAAGTCACCCAAGGACTGAGTGTGGCTCTGAGAGACCTTCATACTTATAGCTCTCCTGGGCAAGGCAGGAGGTCAGCAGTTTTACCAGGAGTGGGGATTACTTGCTGGGCAAACCAGGATGCTCACAGGAAAGGAAAACAGTCATTCTTTAAAACAATGATTTTTCACAACCAACCTGATGAGAAGAGCAGAAAGTCTGTGCTCTCACCACTCATTTTTAGTGATTTCAAAGCATTGTTTTACCTCCTTCATGTGCCATCCTCACCACAGCAAACAACCATGGCTTACACAATACACTGCCATTTCAACAACAAAGGTCATTCAAGATTTCATTATTTAGATAGTCCAAAAATAGTGCTTCCTTAAAGTCCATGAAAGGCAAGCCTAGTAACTAAAACACAAACATGTATTTAATTTGCTTCTCAATTACCGTATTCGTAAGTAAGGAACTCAGATAAAAACAAAGTTACTACTGATTGACAGAAAAATTATTTGATTAAAATGAAAATAGGAATCAAAGCTTGTGCACATGAACCAGAGAAGCAGCCCCTCTTGGCTGGTTACCTTCACTGTGTAGGATTTGTGACATGATGCTTAAAATAAGCCCTGGTTTCTCTTGACCTGTGTGGAAGTTATTTACTTTTGTACAGACTCTACAGGTGCAGAGAAATAGAGCCACAGGTTTTACTGGCTCATGTATGGGATTCATTTCCACAAACAGAAGTGTTGGAGACCCCCAGACATATTTAAACAAACACTGTCCACCAAGGGCCACAGGTACCTGCAGAACAACCAGCACAACCTGTCAGCCCGACTCTTCCACACTTTCACAGGAGGTTATTTGAGGTTTTCTTGGATTCCAACAGAAGGGCAATTCAGAGCTGATTCCAAGCTGCACAGGTGTTATGTAGAGGTAAATCAAGATCTAAGCCAAACAAATGTGTATTTGTGAACAGGAAATTAAATCTGAACCTACACCAGCAACACCCATTAATAAAAAATAAACCAACATAAAACCCCATAGTTTTATACCTAGTCCACTTTTTCCCAGATACTAATCATGTAGGAGCACAGACAGCACTCTCCAAACTGCAAATGTTTTTGAAAGTTTTTGGAAAATACATATTAAGAGAACATTAACTACATATTGGGAGGGATCAGCAGAAGTTAATCCTTCCAGCTCTGAGATTTTGGCCCTTGGTGCTTGAGTGTCCAACAGAGCTGCCCCTGAGCTCTCCCAGCTGAGCCAGCATCTGTCAGCAGAGGATGTGTGTGAGCCCGGCTGGGACTGGCACTGTGCTGCTCCCGGGAGGGCTGGGGGCTGCCAGCGGGCAGGGCAGTGCTCTGGGGGCAGCTCTGGGCTGGGCATGCCCCCTGTGCCCCAGAGCCCGGGGCTGTGCAGGCTCAGAGCAGCTCAGGAGCACAAAGCACAGTGCTCTGGCCTGCAGGGATGTCTCACTGCACCTGAGAGCTGCACTCTGCTCAGACTGAAACGAGCAAAGCCTGGGCTTTCCCCACTCAGGACAGCAGCTTTACCTTGGTGACTCCTCCCCATTATGGGGCACATCACTGGTGTAAAATCAACTACAGTAAAGTCAGGGGAATTTACTGATGCAAGAGCTGATCCTGCACCTGCCTCATCCTGCTTCTCTTCCAAACCCAGATCTTTCAGATCTAGGTGCTTCCAGCAACCAAACTGCCAGTCTATACATCCCTTTTCCATAAATGTGTCTTGGCGAGAAGCAAACAAGATCTTTCTTCCTCACTCACTTCTCTAAAATCACTGTGTTTACAACAAATGCCTTCTTACACCATACATTCTTTATTTTCAGTTCACACTCCTTCCCTCAGTATTCACTTCAAACCTGGAGCCAGCAGGTCACTCACTAAAATTCAATCAGGAGTGTCAGGAAGCTCTGGGAGGACCTTTGGGTGGGTGGATTCATTCATGCTGCTCACCCATCTTCAGTGCACAGACTGCCACTCACAGGTTTGGAGAGTGGCTGTGTTTCTTAAAGAACCAAACCAACCAAACAGCCAAACAAAAACTGAAGAAAGAAAAAAGAAGTGAAACCAGGTCTTGCCTCCCCCGTTTTTAGCCAGTTCTGTATCTGAGGTAGCAGAAAGCCCAGGCGTCCAATTTGTTTGCCTGCTTTCCACCGAGGCAATGAACTTCTAATATACACACAGCAAGTATTGATAGGCCTTTTCTAGCCAAATGTCTGCATTTCCAAAAGAGGAATCTGTGCTGGCTGAGGATTCCATCCACCCATGGAGTTGTATTTTGCATCATCCAGGAGAGAACTTTCTGGTGTGCTGAACAGACAAGGGGAAAAATCATAACTACATTTTCCCCAGACCTATCAGAAACTTGGAGCTGGAATGCAAAGCAATTTCAGAATATAATTAATTCTCTTTTCCCCTGGGGAAAAAAAAAAAAAAAAAAACCAAACCCCCAAGCAAACCCAGAACCAAAGTGAGAAGTTCTGAATTGTGTCCTCACCTGCTGCAGCCCCAGCACCAAGGACTGAGCAGCACTGAGTGCAGCGGGAGTGCACTCTGAGTGACGTGTGGGGCTGGTTTGAAAGCAGCAAGTTTACTTAAGATATTGCTGAAGTGGCTATTCATTCAAAGGTACTATCACAAGTATAAAATGCCATTTTACAATGAGTTTTCAGGCAGGCATTTGCACTGCAGATTGTTTAGTCATCAAAGTGGCTATTTACTTACAGGTACTATCATGCATATCAAATGTCATTTCAGAATCAGTTTTTGCACTCCAGACTCTTTAGTCATCAGTGGAAACCACTTCTCAGATGCATCAAATTGCCATAAAGATAATCAAAAATATAACACCAGGTAGTCAGGGCCATTTAAATTAGCCCAATAATCCGGAAAGGAAAAAGCAGCACCGTGTTCTCAGGAAAGGCCTATTTCAATTGTTGTTCACTGTTGAGGACATGTGACAAAACACTGAGCAACCACCCCAAAACAAACTATATCTGAAAAAGAAAAAAAAAAAAATAAAAAAAGATTACTCCAGGTCAAGCATTGCAGGATTTACTTAGGCAGCTTTTCTGAGTGGTGTCACTGCAGGTTGGAGCCCGGCCCCAGTTCCCATTGTCACTGGGAGCCCTCTCACACTGGGAGCCCCAGCAGAGCCAGAGGGTCACAGGGGTGATGAGAAGAACCTGGAGAGAAGGTAAAACCAGATGCACATGGTCACTGGGGTGTTTCTCTGGGTGTGTTACAGGCTGGTTAGAGCAGTCTTGGCTAATTATGAAGTGAAGAACAGAGCCTGAGACTGTTGGTCCTCCTGACCCTGGTCCCCTGTCAGGAGAACACAAACACATGTAAGTGCTCTGTGCTCCAAATGCACCTTTGAAAGGGATAATGTTTTTTATCTGGTTGTGGGACTTTTCACAGGGACATATTTACACAGGTAGAGGACCTTTATCAATTTGTGTTTGCACAGCCCTGCACAGTCCCTGAAAGGCAGCATTAGGTATTGTGAGGGCTATTTTCTTTTAATAATGTTTTTCCTCCTTACAAAAACTCCAGGCATGGCAAAGAAAAAAGATCATTTATCCCCCTCCTGTGTTTGGTGTTCTAACTTTCTCTTTCTTAAGGCTTGCTGCATTCACACGTTTCCTTTTGGTCTTAAACATTGCAGAGATGAGAAATTAATGTCATTCTGCTACTGGACACTGGGGCAGATTCTGCTCTCTGTATCTAGTCTGGCTTTACTGAGCACAGCAATTTTGGAGCTGTTTAGATGGGGTATCAGAGTATATTTTTTGCATCTGAAAAATATTTTGCAGTGCTGCCTAGCCCATGAAACCCTAACTTTTTGTATGGGGGTTTTCGTTTTCATTTGCATCGCTCAGATTCCAACCAAGATAGTGTAAGCAAAAATAATCTTTCATTGCCAGCCTTCCTGGCAATGAGATATGCAAATTATCTCAGCAACATGGACACAGACCTTTTAAAATGCATTTCTTTACTGGTGTACGATAGCCTCTTCAAGGAAATTTCCCTCTCAAGATGTTCCTTATCACTGCTCTACCATTATTCAGGTTTTTTTGGGTGCTGAAAAATTCTCAAAGATAAGAAGAAGATTTTAATCTGATCAGCCAGAAAAATACATCATTCCAGAGGCAGCTGTCTCTTCATTTCCCAAAGTCTCTGTACAGAAACTTGGTGTAACTTCTATTTAACATGTGAGCATAGAACTAATTTCTTTGAAAACCAAACTAAACTTGCATAAGCATTACTATACACTTTTAGAATAAGAAGCCAACCAGGTGAGAGGCAAATACCAGAAAAAAACCCATAAATGTTCATAAGAATATTTCATCCAGTGTGTTTTCATTATATGGAGACTTTGTTTATGTTAGCTGTTCATCACCCTTACAGTTGATTGCTTACCAAAACAACTTGTAAAATGCAAACTTTTAATTAGTGCAGTGTTGTCTGTATCTCCACCTGATATTTTTTTAATAATTGCTCCCAGTCTGAGAGAAGAAACTGCACTGTATGAGCCATGTGTCCCATAAATCACTTTGAATACCAGAATTTCTCAGTTAACTGTCTATAGTACCCTGCAGACCAAGAGTTATTTGCTAAAATAATTCAACACGTAAAATGAATAATATGGGTGGGAAAAACTCATCATTTGCCGAAAGAAAATTTAAGAGCAATGTAAGAAACTCAGCTGCTGGAATAAACCATTCCCCTGCTAACTTTCAGGAATATTTATGGTCCCTGCTTAAATTGAAAGAAGTTTGAATTACTGAGCTAATCAGTCAGGGCCAGAGGGGTAGCAGACCTGTGCTTTAGGGCAGAGCAGGGCAGGGAGCTCCTGGCAGCATCCAGGGAGAGCCACATGGCACAGAGCGGGCACAGCCCGGGCACTGCGGGCCCTCCTCCAGAAGCCTGTGGCCACAGGGCCCAGTGTTTGAAGGGGTGCATCTGGTCTCCTCTCCCCAGTCCTGGCTGCCACAGCAGACATGAGAGGAAATGAAAAGCCAGTCCCTCCATCCACGTGTCAGCCCTCAGGAACCTTCTCTCTTGTGACTCCATGGGAAGGCATTCTCCTGCTCAGGCATGGCGATGTCCCTCTTCTGCCACTGCCTCTGGCATTTCAAATGACACCTGCTGGGAAGGAGAACAGTCAAGGCCAGAAAAGAGAGCATTTAGTCCATCTTGTGAAGGGCTGCCATCCATGGAAGGTGGCCTTCAGCCCAGGACAGTGCCCTCATCCACTTGCTGCTCCTGCAGTGCCTGCACGTGCTGCCAGCGAAGAGTGTCCTTAAATATTGTGAAGAATTCAGTGACAGACTCAACAGCCATGGCCAAATGGAGAAGTTGCACGGTGTCCTGGAGGAACTGTGCTCAGAGCCAGCCTGTCCCATGGAGCAGAGCCATCAAATGGCCCTAGGGAAGAGCAGCCAAAATGTGAGTGCAGTCACCTCTGCCCAAAGGAGCAGTTTTGAAAGATGCCAAAGGCCAAGCAGGAAGCATTTTTTGCTGGAGGCTCTCCCGTCTCAGTCTCTGTTTGACCCATGATGGGCAAGCCCTCAAACCAGAGGGCAGCCCAAGCTCCACCAAAGTACTCACCAAGGAATATTAACTTACCAAGGAGGCTGGGCAAGTATTGACAAAGAATCCATTTTTGAGGAAATAAAGGAAGTGGAGCCACCTTAAAGCCCAAGAACACACTCTGGATCTGCTGAGTGAAAAGGGTAGCTGGAGTTTCAGCTGAATGCAAACAGATTTTAAAAGATTCAGTCAGCACTTTCAGTATTCATGGCCAAGCTTCCAAACAGCCACACTGGAGAGCTCCACTTACCAGAGCAACAAGAGAAAAGGACTTTTGAATCACTACAGCCTGGTTTTGGCAAAAGCACAGCCTGGCTTTGGCAAAAGCACAGCCTGTATAGTCACCACCAACCAACCGGTTTCCTTTGGTTACGGTGATTTGTAATTTTATGGATAAAAGACACACTCAATCCCAACAGAATCACAGCACTGCCTGCCAGTTTCCAGTTGTGAAGTGTACAGGCACACAAACAAACTGCAGAGAAACAACTAAATCTTACTCATTTTCCTAAAAAGATTCAAAATAAGTACAAAAGACTAGCTTAATCAAAAAGATGTGTTTGAATCCAGAAAACTTACTAAACACAGCTTAGCTACTAAAAAGCGACTTCAGAGCCACCTTATTCAGTGCCTTCCTCCACGGCCACAAAGGAGGGATGTTCCTCAGCTTATGTGTAACTATGAGGGACAGGGAAAAGCACAGGAAAGCAAAATTTCATGGTAAATAAAATCTTTTTCCTGACAATGATGCTGCACCATGGGATAACACTGATTGCCTAGTTACCAAAGAATAATTTTGGAAACGTCTCAGCACCTTCCTGACGAAGATATTAATTTAATCTCGCATCCAGCAACCTGTGTGATGTCAACTTCTCATCACAATTAACGGGTTTATTTTTGATGTGCACACTGACAGCTCCTAAAAGCTAATGGAAAGTCATTTATGTGCAATTTAAAGTCTGATTACTTGAGTGTTACATTTCCCTGACAGTCCTTTTTACTGGGAAAGGGAAATTTAGTAAGTAAATTAATCAGCTTTGCTACATTAAAATAGCTGCTCAATCTGATATGAAAGTCAGGCCTAAAGTTTGCTAATATTAACACATGATGCAAAAACACAGTTTCACCTGAGAAACATTTGACAAATGATCATTTAGTAGATGGCAAAGCCTGAGAACAGGGCATAAAGAAACTTTGTATGTGTCTTCAAAGGTTTAAATAGACAAATTTAAATCAATATTGAATTGAATCAATAAATTCAATTGCATTGAATCAATAAATGAGCTCTTTGAGGAAGACAATTTGCTATATTGCATTCGGAATTGATTGAAAATTTCACATGCATCACTTTTTCCTCAAAAATCCCCACTCAGATTCTATTTTAAATCAATATTGTCCATAGGAATGTATTGCCTACAGCATATTTTCTGTCCATGGCATGTCAAAACATTGCATTTGGGTTTGTTAGGCTGGAACATTTAATTTCTGTGGGGTTAACACAAACTTTGCCCTGGCCCAGCCCTGGTGCTGTGGGCTGGTCATGGGGATCTTGGCTGCTCAGTCTGCTCCTCAGTACCAATGGTCACTCAAGTCACTTTTAGGCCAGCTTTCAAAAAACATTTTTTATTTCATTAAAATATTGTTTACGGGTTTTTATAGATAAAAATGGAAGGAAAAAGCCTGAAGTTTCACATTTTGGTGCTAAGGCAAAAGCAAAGGAATAAAGTAATCAAACTTCCCTACAGGAGGAACGTCTCTTTGCACTTCTACGTGTGCTCTCTGTGCTTAATCTGATTCTGTTGTTGGTTATATATTTTCATTTTTCTACTACTTTCTAGGCTACAGAAGATGGACATTATTCTACTTTCCTCAGTGCTCTTCGCTCTGGCATTTGCTGACAGAGACAGTCAGAAAAAAAGCCCAAACCTTTCCCCAAGCAGTGCCAGTCACAAACGGCTGAGGAGAGACTGGATATGGAACCAAATGCACATCAAGGAGGAGATCGATGCACCGTTGCCACACCACGTGGGCAAGGTAAGAATTCAGCAGTGAGGGATCAGAAACTCAGTGGCAAATGAGCATCTTGGAAAGCATTGGCTGTTTGCAGTCTGGGCAGGAGGAAGGAAACTGAGTGGGGCTCAATACTTGCATATTAACGTGTAAAATCTTGGGCAAAGACTAAACCAATAACCATGTCAAAGGGATTCTAATTCTTTTGAAGAATACAAATAAATTTTAGGGAATGGCAGGTATGGAGCATCTGCAGTGCAGGAACACTGTGCAGGTTAGGAAGGAAGGCTGGTGCCTGGTGTATGTCAGCATTTTTCTGGCAGCATGAGATTCTTTCAGAAACCTCAGAGACCAGCAAATGAAACATACACATTAAAAACCATACAATTCACATCTCTCAGCCTGGATACTAAACACAAGTGCTGTGTTTAGGAACACTGTCGCACAATCAAAACAGGTGTTTCACAAAGCGAAAGAAAATAATCTTTGACATAATAACGATGATTGACCTGTTTACAAACTGATTTTCTTCAGGGCAGTGCCTGTAAAATCCTATGATTAAGTGCATATCCCCCGCAGGCCGCTGCAGCCATTGCAGCTGAGCTGCTGTGACTCTGCACACACGCAGGGCTGTGCTTTGCTCCCAGGTACAACAGGCACGCCTGGCGGGGCTCGCTCAGCACAGCAGAACAGCCTTTCTGCACCAGAGGGAGAACCAGAGGGGTGCTCTCAGTAACACCGGGCATGTCTCTCTCATCTCAGCCCCAGACTGAGAACATTCCATTCCTGGGGCTGTCCTAAACAAGAGCAGTTGTCTCTGTGCAGCAGCACGTCCCTGATTGCTCCTGCAAGGGCTGTGGGTGCAGCTGCAGCTCCAAACAGTCCATAAACCCTTCAAAAGGCCACGGAGCAGAAGTGAGTGACAGCTGCAGGAATATGCTGACACATTCTGATTTTATCTTTCACGACCTTGGATGCTTTCCTTTGTGTGTTCATCCTCTGCATTCTCAGAAGTCTATACTTTCTACCCTGAATAAGTCCATAAAAACTGAGAAAGAAGGCACAGACTATTCCATCTTTGAGACAAGGGGGAGATTATTTCTCATGTGACATCTCCACAGTTGCAAACTGCTCTCCAGCAGCCAGAAGCACGGTTAGGTATGAGGAATGAGGGAAGGAAATATTAAGGGCACATTTCAACACAGAAAACTGAAATTAAAAAAATGTTCAACAGTAAATGACAACTACAGGAAAAATCAAATCCTGAATACTCAGGAGCTGAAATCTGTGATAACATCAGTAACAAAAGACTAGAAATTCTTGGTGAAACCCAGCAGTCCTTGATAAATAGCTTGCTGAAATAAGAATGCTGATACAGTGCATGGAAAATTGTGGTTTAAAACTTCTATCAGTGTCCTTATATGGGTGAAGACATAGAATCATCAGATTATTTACAGATTAAATAATGTGCAAAAGCATTTGGAATCAGATTAAACTAAATTTTAAAATTGATTACTGTTCATTTCTTTTAGCCCATCCCTTTTTCATTGCATATGATCCTCAATTTTCAAATCTATGGGGTGAAATTTCACCTTACCATCATAGCATGAGCCTAAGACTAACTATTAAAAATTTGCATGTGACTAAACACAGGAAAGCTGTAATCTATGGCAGGAATTCTGGTAAATGCTAAGGAAAAGAGAGTAATGCTGAGTAATGTCAGTAGCTGTGATTTCAGGTTTGCTCCTGTAACCCTGTGAAACCTCAGCAAAACCCCTGGGAGGTTCAGAAAGTTACTTGCAAACAAGAGCAGCTCAGACTGAACACGGTGGTGCAGCTTAATCCAGACAATAAAGAAGTTAATGATTTGTAAATGTTGATTGCATGAACAACTTACATCTTTAGGAAATAGGAGAGACGATTTTTAAAAAGCCTCTTGATAAATAAACAAGCAAGTTTCAGTGTGGAGAGAAGTTCCATCCCTTAACCCCTCGTGTTGCAGCTGCTGTGGGGCTTTGGTTCAGTGACACTGCAGGTGACAGCAGAAGTCTCGATGGCCATTCCCGTGTCCAGCTGAGCTGAAGGAGTCCTGGTTGAGTGTGTCCTCTGGGAGAAACTGTGCTGCATCCACGTGCCACAGCCCACTTTTATCTCTCTGAATTCTACTTTCCTTCTAGATCACATCAAGTGTGAGGAACAACAACGCCAAGTACATTATTGAAGGGGAATATGCCAACACCATTTTTAAAGTGGAAGAAACCAGTGGGGATGTTTATGCCTTTGAGAGGCTTGACAGGGAAAAGAAAGCAGAGTATGAGCTGACAGCTCTCATTATTGACAGAAGAAACAACCAGTCACTGGAACCCCCATCCAAATTCATCATCAAGGTTTATGATATCAATGACAATGTCCCTGTGTTTGTACATAAAGTGTTCAATGGATCTGTCCCAGAAATGTCACCAGTCGGTACGTTCTTCTGTCAATCATTTCCCTTCATATCTCTGATTAAAATGCAGAATCTGTACTAAATATGCTGTTTGAAAATCCTTTCCTAGGAACCTCTGTGACCAAAGTGACAGCTGTAGATGCTGATGACCCAACAGTTTCAGGTCATGCCACGGTGACCTACCAAGTCATTAAAGGAGATGAATATTTCACCATTGATGACTCTGGTAAGTCAGATACACAAATGTTCTTGCACTTTGTCCTTACCCTCCCCTTTGAAAAAAACAGTTTTAAGCTTTTTTCCTTCTGGAAGGGGGGAATAATAATTCAAAAATATCATTTTAACCATGATTTAGAAAGATGTTTCATTCACACCCACACAGTGTCACTGTCTGCATCTGGAAATGAGCTAATAAAGTCAGGGGACCTGGTGCCATGAACGAAATTAAAAGATAAATGGTCATTTTTTCCCACTGATGAAAAGACTAGTCATGAGCTAAGATAAGTTTGTGTTTTCATTTCAGCAGAGATATCATTCCTTTGACCAAATAGGAAAAGAGAATACGTGAATTCTGAAGTAGCATTCAATAACCAATAATTACTCACTTTCCTAAACTTTCCTACTTAAATTTTGCCCACTTTTAAAAACACTGTCAGCATCTCTCGTAACCACACTAGTCTTCTAGAGCAAATAATGCAGGGAAAGAGGCTGTAGTGACCAAGCTTAGGCATTGTCAGACTGCTCTAGGCAGCAAAGATCAGTGCAAAGGACTACAGTGTACAAAATGCCCTAATATTCCATCCTGCAGAAAGATTTCTAACATTTCTAGCCTTAGAAAAATACCACTGTAAAGATGCTCCTTGAACCTGAATGTGTGGCATAAGATAAAAACTTGCTGTCAAAGTTGAGAGATGCTGGACATGGAAAATCTGAACATATTCAATGCTGTTTTTTCACAGGTGTGATTTCTACAACAAGGCCTGATTTAGACAGAGAGACTCAATCAACATACGAAATTATTGTTAAAGCAAAGGATGCTCCGGGGACTTCTGGGGATTCCAGCACAGCCACAGTCATCATCACTCTGTCTGACATCAATGACAACTTCCCAGTATTCAAACACCGTGAGTGCAATCCAAGCTCTGGACCACTTGGAAACTGAGAGCTGACACAACTGAAATGAATTTAGGTCATGGTTCAGCACAATCCAACTTTTCTTAAAAATGGCCAAAAGAATCTTATATATTCAGAAGGTCTTCTGTATTTTGGCCCTTGCTACATTTCCTGGGCATTGAACCCCTAGAGCAGAAAACAAAAATCAGTATTCATCTTGGCAATTTGGGATATTACTTATACTTTTATAAAAAGTACTTCAAAGTACTGTCTTAGAGATAAACAAAGCTGAGTTCTCAATGAAATACTTTTCTGCACATCTATAAACTAAGAACAATCATTAACTAAGTTCTAACTTTCATATAAACACTTCTTATGCCTTTTTTTTTTTTTTTNTTTAAAGTTCCTGAAAACATTTCGGTAGGAGGAGAAGTTGGCAGAGTCAAAGTAGAAGATGTGGACGAACCACAGCACAGAAACACAAAATACAGTTTTGTCCGAGGAGATTACAGGGACACCTTTGAAATCGTAGCAAACCCATACACAAATGAAGGAATCATCAGGCCAAAGAAGGTACTTTTCCCAGTAACAAAGATGACTATTGTGCTTTTCCAGAGGAATGTTTGATTTGGTTTAGCACTGGCAGCAGGAAAAATGGAAGTGCCTGGAAGTCAGTGTGAAATATGTTGGTCCTGAGCATCTGTTCTGTAAGATCTGTGAAAAGAAGAGCTGTGATTTCTAGTCTGTTGTAACCTCCATTGCCCCCAGAAAATCCAGAATTACTGCAGAGTGCAGTGGGGACTAAGTCAGATATCCGGGCTCTTCTCAAACTTCAGATAGCTGGGTGCTTCAAAGAATCAGTGATTTTAAGAGTTGACCATGTCAAAGAACCTTTCCCTTCTGCAGCCCAAGTGACACCAAAGCAGAAAATGTGAACAGGTCCCCCTGACTGCTCTTGTACAGTTTGGCATTTGCTCCCACCTGAGCCACAGCTCCCTTGCTCTCCTCAGGGTGTTTTCAGGGCTTCCCTACTATTTTCTTATAACTTCTTAAGAAGGCCCAGCCTTCATTATGGTTTGTTCTTTGTTTTTTTAAATTCTCAAAGCTACTTGATTTGTACCAAGGGACTTTCTGCATTAAGCAGAGCACTGCCAAACCAAGACTTTATTGATCTCATTGACTTGCCATTAGAAAAAAGAGAAGGGAGGACTATAAATCACCTCCTGTAATCCTCAGATTGGCAGGAATGTGTTTTCTACTTCCAAATGTATCTCTGTTACTGTTAAGACTAGAAGTGTCACTAAGAAGAGAAAACTTTCAGGAAAAACAGTACCAGTACTTCAAGACTGGCAATGAAGTCCTCAGCCCACAGGAGGTGCAAGCAGCTTTCCTTCACCTCATGCAGCCCTTCCCTGGTCTTCTCAGGAGCTGAGGAATGCAGTCCTTGGAACTGCTGCCTGGAGGAGGAGCAGTAAAGACCCCACACATGCAGTTGCTGAGGGAGTTGGAATCAGCTCTTCTTTTAACAAGTAGTGGGCAAAGTTCACCCCTCTGCTTTGTAATGTGATTTTTGGCCATGCACGTGTCATAATTTCAAATATGCAGCTATGTGAGATAAAATTTCAGCTGCCAGATAAGCACTATCACTTCCATCTGCAATGTCTGCCCCAAGAGAAAAAGTCACCACAATTAACTCCTATGTATCTCACAGTGCTTTTAGAATCTCAAAGGGACCCAGACTCTGAAATGAGCCACAGATCTTACTGCCCAAGCTCCTGGCCTTCCTCCCATTGTGTGACTGCTTTCATAATCTCAGGCAATGGGGAAAACAGGGAAGAGGATGTCATTTATCACTAAAAGCCCCAGCTATCAGTCAGAACAGCTATGCAGTCTGCCTGGAATGCCTTCAGAACAGAAAGCCTTGCCAAGAGAGAGCCTGGTTCCCAGCCCTTGGGGGAAAAGAGCTAGCCAAGTTTTGGTAGTTAGACGATTATACAAAGAAAATTGTTGAAACCAAGAAATACTTGCTGAACTTAGAAAACTGGATGAGTCTGTTCCAAAGCAGAGGTTGTTCAAGCCACACTGTGATAGAGACATTCAGATGGGAATTGCTCTCTCGAGTCCAGCCCAAGATGCAGTGTGGTAATATTTCCAAACATGAGCTTAAATTTGCCCAGGTAGCTAATGCAACATTTGCTTAGACACTGCCAATGGGAAAATATCTGTATTTGTCTTTATTTCAGCCCCTGGACTTTGAAAAAGTAGCAGAATACAGGTTTGACATTGAAGCAACAGATCCCACGGTTGATCTTCGGTATTTTAAAGCCGGAGGCTCGAGGAGCATCTCCACAGTGACCATTGAAGTGACGGATGTGGATGAGCCGCCCGTCTTCACCAAACTGCCGTACGAATTCAGAGTCATGGAAAACGATGCCGATGTGAGAACTCTCGGCTCGGTCTGGGCACACGACCCCGACGCAGCTAAACGGAAAATCAGGTAAGGCCAACACCGGCTTCAGCAACTCTGTTTTGAAGGGGAGAGTTCATTAGTGATGCCAAGAATTTGACAAAGACCTCAGACTTTGGCCCCATTTTTCAGAATTTGCATGTCAAACAAAAAACCCAAAATACCCAATTTCTCTTTTCCAACACTGTAGCCATGGATATATCTGATAACCAAAAACTGAACATAAATTACACTTACCCATGTAATTACCACAGGAACTTACTGATGAAACATTTGCACATTTAAGGGAAAATGTATAATCCTGGATATCTTCACATGGTTATAATTTAGTGTTATATTTTTTATTGTAAGAACTCTCTCAAGCATGTGCTTGGAGAAGAAAATAGACTTCTGAAAAAGCAAAGTACAATAACCTGGAAATTCTTCCAACAGATGTATTTCGCTCTCACAGCTTGCATAGTTTTAGGGAAATCTTCTCAGCCTGCCCAGTCAAGATATTAATGTAATTTGTCACACAAGAACTCTCCGACCTTCCATTAGGAAGAAATGAAGTGAAACAGAGTCTTATCCCCTTGCATTGACATATCTCACTTTAAACCAGATTTAGCCGGCGAAGAGCTAGTCCTAATGGAGACTACATCAGGGTATCCGACACTGGAATTATTCAGCTTCCCAAGCCCCTGGACAGAGAATTCAGCTCCTCATACAACATCACTGTAGCAGCTCAGGAAATCCTTGAAGATGGTAAGTGCCACGCACTTCCCTGTTTGAAAGAAATCAGTGGACATCTTTGCAGCAGGGCTGTAGCTTATCAGAAAAGAAAGCCACAACCTGTTCCCACTAAGCTATGAATGACAGGGATGCTTCAGGATTTGCGCAATAATCTTCCAAATCTTCCCATACCCACACAGTGTGAAAAATCAGGAAGTCATAAGGGTCATCTTATTCTTCAAAGTTCCTTGCTGATTTAGCCCATTAGGAAAATTTTGTAGGAAAATACCTAAATGTCAAAGTTTAAATTAATAATGGAACTAGAAATTCTCCATATTCTTCATGCAGGAGGCACAGGAGTGGGCACAAAGAATGCAAAGGGGGATCCAGCCAGCCCTGGGATTCCAGGCATCTGAGACCTGTGCTGTTGTTGTCATTTCAGGACGTCTTTCTGACAGAGAATCACATGCCCATGTTCATGTAATAGTTGCTGATGTAAATGATAATGCTCCAGAACTTGTTTATCCTGAGGAACCCAGAGTGTGTGAAAATGCTGCACCAGGAAAGGTGAGACAGAATTTTTCCCTGAAACCTGAATTACTATTTATAAGCTCAAGTGAAAGATGTCTTTTAATAAAAGTTAGTCTCAGTTTTTACACTGAAACACCTGATCATTTCAGTGACTTGCAAAACATCAGTGGGCAGGAATATCTCTTAAGGACATTGCACTGTTGGAATATTGGCTTTTATCTGCTTACACACATGGGCTGTGCTGCTCTTCTCCCTCCAGGCTCTCAAGTCTTTACATGCATTAACAGATGAGCCATGAAGGACAGTCAAGCTCTGCAGAGCAAAAATCAGCAATTTGTTTCTATCACACAAATATGTGATACTGAGAAGAAAAGTACTCAACACAGTAAGAGAAACATTGCTGCATGGAACACGATGGTAGTGGTCACCAGCATGCATGTGTGTGCATGCACAAAGGGTCTTAGCATTTTGTTTACCCTCAGACACAAGTATTCAGCCCGTGCATGTAATGCTTGTTTAATTATGAGACTTTGCCGTGGTTTAGGGATGGCACTCCACATTTGGTGTCCCTGGGTGTCTCCCAGGACAGGAGGGCTGCTGTGCTGTCAGCTGGTTCTGGCTGCATCAGGAGCAATCCACCCTCCCTGTCCATGGGGTTATGGCAGACAGTGGCAGTGTCATTCAGCAATCACACAATTCAACATCACAGGCTGTTCTCACCCAAAAATCAAATCCCCTGCAGGGGCACATCATGTTTCCCTGTCCTTCTGCTTCACCCACCAAGTGCACCCAGGTCTTTGAGCCAAAACAATCCCACGGGTGGATTTGCCTTTACTTGAGGCAGGACTGATCCAAACTCTCTTCCCTCACACATTCCTCATATGCATCACAGGGGTTTTATCCCCTTCTATGGTACATGGAGGTTTGGATTGGGCAGGGCCAGCTCAAGTGGAGCCTCCAGGATTGACTAATCAGGTGGCCCTTGATATGCAGATCCCAATGTTTGAAGGTCCCGCTCTCCATTGCTTTCCATGTGGTTTTTAACAGCCCATTGTACTGCTGAACTTTCCCAGAGGCTTGTGTGTGACAGGGAATATGATCCACCCACTCCATCCCGTGCTCTCTGGCCCAGGAGTCCATGAGGCTGTTTTGGAAATGAGTCCCATGGTCCAATTCAGTTCTCTCTGTGAGCCATGTCCCTGCAGGACTTGTTTTTTCAGGCTCAGGATGATGTTCCAGGCAGTGCCATGGGGCACAGGGTGTGTCTCCAGTCATGCAGGGCTTGTTCCCACCACTGTCAGTATGGAGTGCTTACCTTGGCACCTTTGGGGAGTGGGATGGGATCCATCTGCCAGGCCTTCCAATATTTGTATTTGGACCATCATCCCCTATCCCACAGGAGCTTTAGTGGTGTGGCCCCTTTATCACAGCACATTTCAGTTATGGATGTCCTGGGATACGGTGTCCATGGATAAATCCACCCCTTAAGCACGAGTCCATCTGGATGTTGCATCTCTTCCCTGATGACCAGAGGCATCCTGTGCCCCTCAAACCGGAAAAAAATTCCCCCTTGTGTTGCCAGTCCAGACCCTCCTGAGACACTTTCATGTTGGCAGCCTGACCCACCTGGCTGTTGTTATATTAATTCACCTTTAGTTTGATTTTTAAAATGCCTCTGGGACATAATCACACACATTTATTTTATACATCTAATCTATGCCAAGTTGATTAGATGTAAAACCCAAGCATTCCTTCAGGAGTGGCAGCCTCAATGACATTCCAAGGATGATCATCACACCCCTAGGGAGGTTGAACACTTGAGAAAATAGCCATCTTAGACATTTAAACAAGCCATATGTCTTTTAAAAAAAAAGCATAATGCTTTTTTTGTGCTTTCATTATGCAAAATTTGAAGAGGCAAAACTGATCTTTTTGAAGACCTATAAAGAAATTGCTTGCCTTGAAAGAACTTGGAGAGGAGCATCATGAGATATCTGTGTCCTGCCCATGACCGAAGGATTACACGGGACACACAGCCCAGCTCTGACTTAAATACTCCCTGTGGTTGTATCACACTGCAAACTGTGACCTCTTCCATGCTTGCAGGTAATCGTCAGGATTTCAGCCACTGACAAGGATGAACTATCACCCCGAGGGTTCTTCAAGTACTCCCTGGCCACAGAAGACAGCAACTTCTCCCTGATTGAGAACTACGGTAGGATCACCCCGCAATGCCTTTCTCAGCTACTCCAAGTGGGGCACTGGCACTCAGGGCAGGAAAGCTGCAGCAGTGACCTGGGGCTGGTCTAGCTGAGCTAAGTAATATTTATTTTTAAAGGCTTAACATACTGGGGGAAAAAATGTTGTTTGTTGCCCGAGTTTCACTGGGTTCCTGAAAGGCTGGCTCTGTCTAAGGGGAGGATGTACCACCTGACTGGTAATCTATAAGGAAAATCTGACAGAGATTTACAGTTAATTAGGGTTGTTGCTTCTTTCAGATAACACAGCTAATATCACTGTCAAATACGGACAGTTTAATCGTGAACTTGCCAAAATCCACTACCTGCCTGTCATCATCTCAGACAACGGTGATCCTGAGCTCAGCAGCACCAACACTCTTGTCATCAGTGTCTGCAAGTGTAATGAAAAAGGCAACTTCACTTTCTGTGAGGAACGAGCCAAGCAGGTTGGAGTCAGCATACAGGCACTGGTGGCCATTTTCATCTGCATCTTCACTATCATTGGTAATGACCTGTGCAATATTCTCTGCTTTAAAATGTTTTGTTCTTTCTTAGCTGAGATCTATGAAAGCTTTGTGGCTATAAAAAGCCAGAAATGCTGTAACTATTTGATTCATCTCACGTGCTTTTCCTATTTGGTGTGTTAGAGCTCCAGCTACAAAGCTGCTCCCTCCATTGGGCAGGCTGAGTCACTGGAAAGGTTATTGCACATGTGCATAATATATTTGATTTGCTGCTGCCAGGCTCATGTGCAGCTACAGAACAGGAAATCTGTGCTGGGGCAATAACAATAGGATTCCTGTTTCCAGAGGCTGAACTAGTCTGGAAACCCTTTAAACAGTATGGTGAAGACACATACATAAATATATCTGTAACAGACCAGCAGAGCAGCACCCATTTGCTGCATTTGAAATCTGTCAGAGAAGGCACAGCACTTTTTCTTGCTTGAGAACTGGTCTCCTTTACAAGCACCACATCAGTCGCATTTGATGCTTGGCATTAAAAGATTTACCAGCTCAAGGCAGTAGTTGATTCAATGAACTTGTGACAATATGCACTTGTACTTGTTGTTCCAGCTCAGAAGTCAGGTGTGCAACTCCTGTCCAGACTGAACTCCTTCAAGAATATAGTAATTGCACAGTGAAACAGTAACAGTATTTTCAACTATTCTTTAAATACACATATGTTAAAAAAACACTCCAAAAAAAAAAAAAAAAAAAAAAGGAATGAAAAAAGAGCATTTCAGACTGTGTTATAAATCTTAAATGCAATTTGTTTCACTGCCTTACTTCCCTATTTGCACATGCTCATTGAAGCTTTCTTTGCAGTACTTGCAATGCTGCTGCTTCTAAGAAAGAGGCACAAGAAGGACCTGAGTGGTCTCGGCAGGAGCGTGGCAGAGATCCACGAGCAGCTGGTCAGGTATGACGAGGAAGGTGGGGGGGAAATGGACACCACGAGCTACGACGTGTCTGTGCTCAACTCCATCCGCAAGAACGGCATGAAGCCAGAGGCTGTTCCGTCTCCATATGCACAAGTGCAAAAGCCTCCTGGAAATACAACAACTTCTGGTGCTGGAGAAATGGAGACCATGATTGAGGAGAAGAAGAGCGAAGCCGACAACGACAGGGATTTGCTGCCCTATGACACACTTCACATCTACGGCTACGAGGGGGCCGAGTCCATCGCAGAGTCTCTCAGCTCTTTGCAATCAGGCTCCTCAGACTCAGACATTGACTATGACTTCCTAAATGACTGGGGTCCCAGGTTTAAAATGTTAGCTGAGCTGTATGGATCAGAACCAAGTGAAGATTTTGTGTATTAGTTCAAATTAGCCATGAATTTTCTCCCTCCCACTACAGATAGACATGAAGAGACTGCCAATGGCCAAAGAAGAACTCACAGCTCTCCCTCAAGCCATACTAGGATTTCAAACAGACATGAAAAACACCTGACAACAGTAGGGTTAAAAAGACACACACAGGTCATGCATATTAACTTTCCCCCCACTGCTGTCCTTGCTAACATTCACTGTTTTTCCCCAAAATTGCTGCTCACGGACCTGCTCAAGTCTTCTAGAACACACCTCCTGTCCCTGTCTGAATAGACTCCTTAAAAAAGTGATTTTGTCCCCAGTTTCTCCTTCATTCCTCTCCTCCTGTACTGTTTTCATGAAGGTCACCACCCGCTGGGAGGGAGAGGTTCAGTGCATTGGGAAGGGATGTTCAAACCCCCTGGATCTCCAGCTGACTGCTTTGCCTTCCCCTCCTGGAACATCTTTATTGATATTCCACACTTATGCTTACCCAGTAGAGGAGAGGAGGAACATATGGTCCATCACTTAATATTAGAAATTATCCCATCACTTTCAGAGAGAGGCATGTTTTTCCCTTCTTTCCATTCTATTAATTATTTTTGCTTTATAGTCTGCTACTACTTATATGAGTTACTCAAGACAAAAATAGACAGGGTTTTTAGACACACAATCTGGTTTCATCTGTCATTTTTAACAGCCTGGTGATGATTTCAGGCACCTTTCTGGCATGCTAGAATTTGCTCTAGCTAGCAGCAAAATTGTTTTTTCTCTCTGTAAATAGGATTTTGGTGTTACTCAATGGAACATATCCTGCAGGGCAGGAAATGGGGAGATCAGGGGAATGTTAAGACTCCAATACTGTATTTTTCCATCTCTAGGTGGAAACATAGGCTTCTCTATATTTCTCTCTATTTCTTAAGAGGTTGAATAGGGTTTTTATTCAGCATTATTAAATCAATTGTATTTTTTCAGGGACAGACAGATGAAGGGCCTCATTACTGTGAAACTGTTATGATTTTTTTTCTAAGCAGGTACTGTAAAATGAGTATTTTCCACCTAGGAAAATACTGTAAACTTCTAAACCTGAATGCTACACACCCACACACTTGTCTGCATAAAAGACCCACAAATGTAAGGAAGGTTTAGGAGCTGCAGCTACTGTGTCCCTGTATGTGCTTAGTTTTTCACCTGATGAAGAGCCACAGAATGACCAGAATGAAATTTCCTGTGTGGGAAGTTCCCCAACCAAACCCGTTTTGGGGAAAACGGGTCTCTTAGGACAATGGCCTGTCTCTGGCTTGCAGCAACAGAGTCGTGCTGCCTTCAGCAGGAACAGAGCCCTACCACCCAGATACTGCCCTGTGCAGAATCTGTGCTGGAGCTGTAGGTATTAGTTTAATTGATTTAATTATTTAAATCTGCTAGCTAACCCAATAACACGGATTATTTTAAAATTTTTTTAATTTTAATTCCCAAACCAGTATAGTGGAACCTCACAACTTTGCTTTTCCCTTATTCATGTGATCTCTAACTTACACTCCTTCCCCCATAATTCTTCCTTGGCAGGAAACAGCAATGCACTGTAATATGGTCTCACATTACTCCTCACTACTGTAAAACGTTGTCCAACACAATACTTGGTTGGACAGGAATGTGCAGTCACATAACAATGCAATCCCTCCAATTTTCAAACTGAACTAAAGGAAAAATGAGTAGAATTCTATTCTTCAGTCAAATCAGCTTTGGATTTCATCCTTTATTAAAAGCAAAAAAACCCAAAGCAAACCAAATCTACCAACCAACCAAAAAAGTACCCTTTGAGATTACAGCCCTGGTTTTATTTTTAATGTGTTCCTTCTTTCCCTCTTAATCCAGTCAACAGCACATGTTATTGGGGTTCCACATGTTGGTGTATTATAAAGAATGCTAACTAATAATACTTACAGTTTAAGGTTTTTTTGTCAGTAATTGACTATCAACAGGTAAAGTTAGTTATTAAATTCTCTAGTGCAAGTAATTAAAGTACTTTGATAGGCATCACCGAGATAGTATTACTTGTAATCGTTGTTTTCAAGTATTACCTGTAGTCAGTTTTTTAAAGCTGTTTTAAGGAACACTGTATGCAGTTCTATTGTATAAAGATGTAAAGTTCCTTTTTATATTCCTGTACCATGTTAGTATTTTTTTTACTATATAAAAGTGAATCTCGAGTTTGTATTTTCTGTGCATTAATGAGTTTCACACAGAGGACACATCAGGCTTGTGCCTCAGTGACCTCAGCCCTGAAAACACTGATCTCTGTGCTCTGAGAGAGCCCAGATAGGCACAAATTCCCCAAAGGCCTTTCTGTAAAAGCAGTTTTCTCCCACTCTCTGTGCAGCTCTTGGTGAAGCTCCCAGGACAAGGAAGAGGAAAGCCCCAGCAGTGCCCCTGGCAGGGGTGAACCCTCTGCCTTGGAGGGCTCATGCCTGCCAGGGCTGCAGGATTCCACTTCCCAGCACAGCTGTGGGATTTTCACAATGCCAGGCATCAGGGTGACTGGGAAACACCATGCTGACAGAGATCCTCCCCTCTTTTCCTATTGGAAAGGTATTCCTCTCAAATCCCAGAACCACAGAACGTGCTGAGCTGGAAGGGACCTACAAGGACCATCGAGCCCAACCCCTGGCCCTGCCCAGGACACGCCCCAGAGTCGATGGCAAAGGACACAGAGGATGAGAAAGCCCCATCCCCTGAGTCAGTACAAGCCACCCCCAGGGGAGTCACCCGTGCCCAGTGCCAGGGAGTCTGAGTGTTCTCCAAATGGGAAACAGGGATGAGCCCCCACACCCCTAACCCTAACCCACCCTGTCCTTCTGGACTGCCTCCCACAGAGCAAGTACGATTACTCTGGAGTACAAAAAGCTCTGGCTTTCTCACAGCCCAGGATTGTCACACATCAGTGACAGAAAAATAAGACCCCTAAATCTGCAGCTCTAGATAGCACAATTTCTTATTTACTAGATAGCACTGTTTCTTCTTACTACCCCAATATAGTCCCAATATTATTCGAGAACTTCAGAAAAAAATCACATCAATTTTTCCCCAGATGCAGCACTTATAATTTACAAAGCCTGGAATAAAGCAAAAAAGTTCAATTCCTTCACTGCTAATTGCCATGAGCAAACTCCAGATCAAACACACTTTAGCACAAGTTATATTAAAAACACAATAGATGTGCTAATTATGTTATAATGAAATGCATTTTTTCGTAGAAAGAATTTGATTAAGCAGCTACTTGCAACTTGTAGCAGAGAGTCTCATAAAGGTTTTCATTAATTCTTTAATTAATATGCATTTTAATATCTTATCCCTAAAAATATATCATAAATTATAATTTTATTACATTCAGATGCAGAAGTTCATGCCATTTAATAAAGACGTTTTACTCCCACCCCATTAGACTTTTTATGTAACAATGACTTGTGATGAGAATCCTTTATATTATCAATGCAACCATGAAAAGCTGTTTGAATATGAACACCTGGCCCACTGCCACGTGTCCCACACAGGTCAGGGGAGGAAGGTCTCCTTATCAAAGCAAATTTCCACTGTTCAGACAGAAAGAACAATTCAATCACATATTACCTGATAACAGCCCAGTACTACTGACACGCTGTATGTAGGAATTCAACAGCAAACCCAATGAAAACAGAAGGATCAGCTATAAAAGGAAAATCGAATCATCTTTTCTGAGTCCTTTCAGCAACAAGGGCCTAGAACAGCAGCAGGAGGGACCAGCCTGGCAATCACACCTGCCCGAGCACAGGAATTGTCCCCCAGCCAGGACTGACTGGAGTGAAAGCCAATAAAGCCTTGTTGGTTTTTGGAGTTTAGAATTCAGAGCAGATCCACCTATGTACAGTTATTATAAATGTTTTCACTCCCAGGCAGGTCACATGCAGGGGAAATGCTCTGGTGGCAGTAAACACACTGATGTACAGTCCTATTTGCCTATAAATAAGAGTTATACTTATTTGCTTTATAGTTCAGGTGGGACTAGCACAAAAAAAAAGAAAATCAATATCTTTTCTGACCTATCCTCCTTCCCTACTTGCCTTTTTTTTTTTTTTTTTTTAATAAAGGTTTCAAGTTTGAGAGAGTAAGAAATAAAACTCTGATGGTTTTACCTTCACATACTTCCTGGAATGAAAGACATCACCAAGGTGATATTTTCCCCACTGAAGAAGTTATCAAAATCTTACTGTACCACAACTCATCAAGTCTTACCAGGAAATGAATAAGAGTCTGCTCAGATCACAGTGGATGATTTAGCCTGAATCTGGTCCATAGGAGAAGTATGAAGCAGACAAAACACAAAGACACCCCTTTAGTCTCCATCAGAAAAAGGAAAAGAAAATCATAACAAAAAAAATTTTCATAAAATACTTTTATGAGCAATAAACACCCACAGTTCTTTGCTGACCTCTCTCAGCTTCCTGACTTTGTTCCTGCCTGACTTTAAAGAAAAGGGAAAAACAACATTTCCTTCCACTTATCCTCAGTGAGGGGCTGTCCCACCTGCTTTCCCACAGGGCTCTTTTAATTCCTTCCAGTTAACGCCTTCATCAATGCCACTCCCAGTGAGACATCTCATTGAATTCCTTGATTTCTCATTACAAAGGATCTTCCACTTGAAAGCCAGTGCTCCGGGTGAAGTCACCAGAAGTACCAGCACAAGTCAAGGCAAACATATCTTAAAAAACATAAGCCAAGTAAGGTTTGCAGAAAGTCAGTAACAGCTGGACTGCAAACGGTCCCAGGTGCTCTTCTGGCAGCTCCAGAGCTCAGAGTCTGGAGCCCCTACAAACCAGTGCAATCCCAAAAGGGAAGGGTCCATGGGAGCCCCACATAACTCCCTCTGCTCTGACCCCATCAAAGCCCCTCCCTGCAGATATTCCTCGGGACACTTTGCACCCCTCGAGCAGCTTTGACTGGGGCAGGACAGACAACCTGAAAGGGCATCTAAAATCAGCTTAAGAAAAAGTGATTCCCTCTCCCCACTTAAAGGGCAAACCTGAAGGACCCAAAAATGCCAACAAAATCTGGCCTGCACTTGGTGTGCCCCAGCACAGATGTGTGGGATGCAGGTGGTGCCACGGCGGGAGAGAGCAAGGAGCTGTATCCCACATCCCTACAGACAGCACCGGGACGCTTCCCTCCATCCCACATCCCTACAGTCAGCACAGGGACACTTCCCCGCATCCCACATCCCTACAGACAGTATCGGGACACTTCCCTCCATCCCACATCCCTACAGACAGTATCGGGACACTTCCCTCCATCCCACATCCCTACAGCCGGCACAGGGACACTTCCCTGCATCCCACATCCCTACAGACGGCACAGGGACACTTCCCTCTGTGCCGCGTCCCTGCTGACGGGACACTTTTCTTTATCTCACGTTCTTGGTACCGGCCAGGGACATTCCCGTCCATCCCGTGTCCCCACTCCCAGCACAGGGACATTCCCGTCCATCCCGTGTCCCCGTTCCCCACACAGGGACATTCCCGTCCATCCCGTGTCCCCGTTCCCCACACAGGGACATTCCCGTCCATCCCGTGTCCCCGCTCCCAGCACAGGCACGTTCCCGTCCATCCCGTGTCCCCGTTCCCAGCACAGGCACGTTCCCGTCCATCCCGTGGCCCTTCCCGAGCGTCCCCGAGGGGCTGCCATTGCCGCCCGTGGCCGCCTGGTGGCGCCCGATGGCAGCGCTGGGCACGGGCTGCCCGCAGCATTCCCGATGGAACGCCGATGGATCCCCGATGGATCCCCGGTGGATCTACCCGGTCGATCCCCACTGGATCCCCGATGGGTCACTGATGGCTATCTGATGAGATCTGCACGCTGGATCTCTGATGGATCTGCATGCTGGATCCCAGGTGGATCCCTGATGGGTCTGCCTGGTGGATCCCTCGTGGATCTGCACACGGGATCCTAGGTGGATCCCCGATGGACCTGCATGCTGGATCCCTGGTAGATCCCCCATGGATCCCTGATGGATCTGCATGCTGGATCCCTGGTGGATCCTCGATGGATCCCCACTGGATCCCTGCTGTGCCCCCTCCCACCACCCCCGCCTCTTGTTCAGGGCCATCAGTAACATCCCAAGGCCATTCCATCCATTCCAGCTTTAACGCTGAATTCACTGTTGTTCTCAGGCCCTTGTAGGAGCCCGGGAGGTGCAAAAATGGATTTGGGAAGGGAAAGCAGTGATGTTGTTGAGGCCGAAGTTCTGAAGGGCATAAAGGGCAGGGAGAGAGCTCTGGGGAAAGGATGCCAGATGTCTCCTTTGGTCAAACGTCGGTCCAGATCAGCCTTCCTGGGCCAGGTTTGCTGTTTGCCAGAAGGAGTCAAACACCCTCCTAGGACTCTGCCATCTGCTTTGGGTGGTGAAGGTGTTGGCCAAGCCTATTTCCGTAGAAGTTTTTCCTTCCAAACCAAACTACAGCTACTAAACAGGATTTTCTCAAGCAACACCAAATACTTTTTGTTTTCAGTGACTCTTGTGGAATGCTTCTATTTTGCCTTGCCTTGAATGAGAATATTTGTGTATGAACACACACATTATCCATTAGTCATTATTTGTTAATTATTTCTGTATTATAACTGTCAACAAAACTTTCCTAAGTAGACCTAGGAAAAAAAAAAACCAACAAACCAGTAAAAAATGTACCAGGATCCCCTCAGTGACCACCTAAAGTTGAAAGTATTCACAGAAATCACTTGCCACACAATTACAGATTAATAGCTACATGAAAGTCAAACACTGCTTGCAGGGGGATTCAGTTCAGTATTTGTAATCAGTAATTTAATCAGCCTCCTCTGGGCAGATTACTGCAACTCTGCCAAGCTCCATGTGCAGCACAGTGGGAAAAGCACGCTCTGCCTTTGGGACCC
This sequence comes from Scytalopus superciliaris, assembly GCA_013400415.1. NCBI lineage: Eukaryota > Metazoa > Chordata > Aves > Passeriformes > Rhinocryptidae > Scytalopus > Scytalopus superciliaris. The sequence continues at coordinate 77,850 of VXBX01001524.1, forward strand.
AGATCCATCTGCAGATCATCAGGATGAACTCCAGCTGGTCAGCCACAAAGAATAAGAGCAAACAGGCCAGTTTAAAAATTGTTCATAATATTTCACTGGACTGAAGTTATAATACAGATTTGTGGCAGAGTGAGTGATTCTGCACAGTCTGACCCAAAACAGCCCTGGACAGCAAGCAAATCCTGCTAGGACAAGAAGAGAAAAGGAAAGGGAACACAGTGAATTTGTAGATCAAAAACAGCAGAGGGAGAAAAAAAGGTGTGTCTCCCTCTGACCCAAAAAGTTACACTACATACAATAGCAAATTCTCTGTAAGCAGAGCTGCCCAGAGGGACACAGCAGCTGAGCCCCCTCAGCCTGCCCAGCTCTCACATCTGCTCCCCTGAGCCACAGGGTCCCATCCTGCCCCCTTCTGCTCCTCTTTCCCCCCACAGACACCGGGTCCGGCTGCCGGGGCTTGGGGACACACCCAGTGCCCGCAGCTGCACCAGTGAGGATTTCCCCCCAGCCCCCAGTCCTGACAGACTGCAGAGCAGCAGTGACAACCCGCAGCCTCCTCCCAGGCCAGCGGGTCCTGCAGCTCATCCTTGGAACCTCCCCCTGATCCCAGGGCAGCAAGGGGAGGTTCTCCACACCCATCAGTGCAGCTGCCTCTGGGATTAGCCTTGCCCTGGTGTACAACCCTTCCTGGCTGGAGAATCACTGAGCAGGAGGGAGGATGGATGAGTATGTAACACACCTGGGGACACTAAGAAGGTCTCCTCTGTATCATCCAGCTGGGTAAGAGCCATCCACATGGACAATGAAGCTTCCCAAATGGCATTGCTGACTACTCCAGCCTTGGGGGCACGATTAGTTCCCACACCAGGAGTATTTTGCCATTGCAAACACGGGGCAAGCAGGCACAGGCAGTGCCCTGCTCTCCAAACAGTGCCCTGCTCTCCAGTCAGTGCTGAGCTTGAGAATGACATGAGCTCTGCAATTGCAGCCAGGTGAGGACCCAGAGCAGCAAACACCACAATCTTTGTGACCAGGGCAGCCCAGACGAGGCTCAGAAACACGTGATGGCTGTGCCAGTCCTGCTGCCTCCCAGGACTCAACAGCACCTGCCAGCAGAAGCAGAAGGCAAGGCCAGCAGGGATCCTCCAAGGAAGTCGACCGTGTAAAAGAGCTGGCACCAAGGAATGCTCCTGGAAAGCTGGCAGAGGGCTGGACACTGGGCACTCAGAACTGTCAGGCAGTGTGTTGGCAAAAAAAATTATCTCATTCTGTTGATTTGGCAGTGACCACTTGTCACCTGACTGAGTAATCACATCTTGAATAGCCTCAGATCTGTCTCTCAGTACCTGCCTGGGTCGGGCAAAACTGTTCCTCAAGCCAGGCAGAGTGATCACCTGAAGTGCAAAGCATTAAAATCTTACTGAAGAGCCATAAAAGAACACAGCCAGGCTCCTCTTCTTGCTCTACTAGAAAAGCTTGGAGTTAGCTAAAAAAATAAAGAAATTCCCTTCAATCCTGGTAAAGCAATCTTCACAATTAATTCCTTCCTATAAATAGATGATTAAGCATTAACCCTAGTCAGAACTGGGTTTCTTTGATTTCATCACAGCATCTGGATTTTTTTGAATGTTGATGCAAGTCCTTGGCCAGCAGACAGGGCAGTCTGTGGGCAGAGCTGTGTGTGATCCATCTGTTGCCACACTCATTGCTCCTGAGGGAAGTGGGAGCACCATGGGGCCTTTTAGGAGAGGGATATATGGGAGAACATTAAATGGTGACCAAATGGAGTATGCCAAGCTGACTGCCTTTGATGCTGGCATATTTCAGGAGGAAATCTGTGATTTACAAACAATATGCACTAGTAAAACCTATTTGCAAGAGCAGAACTTGGGTTTACCTGCTGTGATCCAGACCACCCTTTTCATCTCAGGTACGTCATGTGGGCCCAGATTTTTGCTTTTGTGCATCACCAGTTCAAAGTGGGATTTCCTTCTGAAAGGTCCACTGGCCACTGCCTCTTCCCCTTCCTGTGCCACAGCAACCACACACACACCTCTCCCCAGCACCACAGGGTTAGTTAACATGCACAAAACCACTCTGAATAAGGAACATTCTCTAACATTTCTGTATTTTCAAGATGAAAGTTTACTACTCTTCATAATTTTACAGCAACTTCCAGCCACAAGAGATTTTTGCAAACTATACATGAAGACTTATAATTAAGACACACTCCCCTGCATGTATTTACAGCCCTGCATGACGTGTACAGTGTGTCCCAAGAGGCAGCAACACAGGCACTGCTCACAGGGTGCTCCTCTCACAGGGCTGCCTACAGCAGCCAGTGTTAAAGATGCAGTCTCAAAACTTTCCTGTTTTGTTGGGAAAGGAGAGGCCTTCACACACCACCATTCTTATTGCCCCAAAACTGGGTTCTTTCACCTGGTGGGCAAGAAGCTGATCCACACACAGAGTAGAGGTGTTGGATTTATTTACAGTTCTGCACAGAAAGGGGTGTGGGTGGTCATCCCAAAGCCAGAACATCAGAGGCCAAATACACAAATACATGTATACAATTCTATTTGGGCCAGATTTGCATGATTAATCCATATCACTACTTGGCAAAGCTGCCCTTGGCCCACCTGTCTCTCACCTCGATGTTCTAGATCCATTGTGCCTGTTCAGTGCCTGGGGGTGGGCAGCCTCAGAGCCCAGTGATGAGCAAATTTTAGTCCAGGATTACTATACATTTCACTGAAGTCCTTGGATGTATGGCTAGCAAAACCCCTGAATGAACATTCTACCTTATTTACTTATTGTTGGGACTCTGATATGTCTGTATTAATCCCAAAGGAGATGGGGGAGACTGAACTCCAGGGGAGCTAAACTGAGAGTACCAAGCACTGAAGGAAAAGTGAACTGTACATCCAGCAGTTCTCAAAATGCACCTTCAAATAACCAGGAAAGCATCTCTGTATTCCCACACTGGGTGTGATAGCACTGTTAAGGTGCTGCCTTTAGAAACTAAAGTCTTCCTGAGGCTTTCTTGCTCTCTGAACAAAGACAGGATGTTCCTAAAGAGGATTCCTGCCTGACTCATGGCTAAGCACCCAGAGTGGGCAGAAATGGAAGTTTACTGAGTCTCTTTCTTCTCCTCACTGCAGTGAACTAGAAATCTCCTGTTCGTCCCTTGTCAGATGAAGCATTCCGAATGCAGATCCAAACTTCTGCCCACCCACACGTGCTAATGCACATTCAGTGGCTGTTGGATTCTCTTAGCCCTGAGAGACTTTCCAACACCACATGAGGAGAGAGAGGTGCTGATTGCATCCCTCCTCAAACAGAGGAGATGAAAGAGGAATCAGCCACTGTGATTTTCCTGCCCTCTGAGCACTGCACAACTACTTAATCATGCTTAATCAATAAGGCTCTTAGTGAACACGAACACGTGATTTCACAATGCCCACATGTTCAGCTGCCCGTTCCCCCCCAGGCAGGACAGACTGCAAAGAGTTTACATGGTCCACAGGCCTCTGGAACATATATATATATATATATACATATATATGTGTGTGTGTGTGTGTGTACATATATATACACCTTCACACCTCTCACCACTAGGAGAGCAAAGTTCCACACTGTAATCTTTGGACAAATGTTAAATCACATGATAAATCACAGCATGGCACACTGCAAGCACCAAATGAAGATTTGAAAGCTGGGCTACAGGACTCTGAAGATTCATTTAGCACATAAATGCTGGTGGAAGCTTAATTACACTGATACTGCCACACACAGCCCTTCCAGGCAAGCTGCTCAAGTCCTTTCAAAAATGTTTTGCTGTTCTGGGAACAGTTCAAGCTGCAATAGCAGGTTTGCAACATAGAAAATGTTATAGGAGTTGATCTTATTCCTTCCAGTAAACTCATTTTAAGAGTGTTTTTTTTCTGCTGCTCCACCTATCAGTTGCCTTGTCTCTAGAGAGCACAAGTGCCTTTTTTTCTGCTATTTTCAGTCAGTTGTGATTTTCAGATTCAGCTCAGAGGAGCTTCATTCAATCTAAAATAAGCGTATCTTTTTCACATATTTCATTTATTTGAGGAAACTGAAGGGTTCTTATTGAATGCTGTGCCCTGCACACAAGAAACCCTTTGCTGCTGGGTAATAAAGAGCTGCAACGCTTACCATAGCAAAGCCTCAGAAAATGAAATACTCACCAGATATTTCTACAGAAGCAGCCAAAGGAAGGAATAAGACAGTATGAGTGGGGATCATCCAGAGAAATGGTTTTCCCAGCCCTGACAGCAGACAGTGGGAAGCCAAAAAAAGAATGATAGGTATCTCTTCTGAGAACACAGTTTGGACTTGCCCAGCTCCCAGTTTGCTTCCCTTATCCCACCCTGCCAAACTGGGAGCTGTTCCCTCCACCCAGTCCCCACCACATTTCTCCTCCCTTACATCCCCATCTTTTCCAAATAACAGCCCAAAGCCACCTTTGTGTTGCACCCACCCAAACAATTCTCCCACCCATAATTTCCCACAATGAGGTTCCTATCTACAGTAACAAAATCTGTCTTGTTTTTTCCCAGTTCTGTTTCATGTCCCCTAACTCAGGGGGTGCTTTCTACAGCTAAAGATGTGGCAACAGAGCTGCAGGGAATTCCAGCTCTCTTTGTCCATGTGAAATCCCCAAATGTCAGTGACAGCAGTACCTGCTGTAGGAGAACAGCACAAATCTGGCCTGCAAAGAGCAGATCTATTCACTGATAATCAGCTTTAAGTTTCAGATTGACTCATCTTTGATGGCAGGACATGATCTAAGCCAATTTGTATGCAAACGTTATTATCAATTGTCTGCATTTATCCTCAGCCTCTAATGCCATGTTTCAATATTAAGGCATTTTGCTTAATCCCATCTCTAGCTACAGCTTCCCTGGGATTCTGATTTTTCTTATAAGTAATCCTGTTTTTCATATAACATCCTTGTAGACTGTTGAAAAATACTAGATTATTTGCTCAACTCATTGCTTATTTTTCAATAAGACATTATAAAACATAGGTAATGATTGCGGGGTTATATATTTCTAAGGAATAAGTGAGGTCAGATCACTTGAATTTTTCTAAACTCAGCAAAATACAATAAAAATCCATTCTTTATATATTACTTTGTCTTGTGTCTTGATATACTTTTTTCAGTAGCAATCAATTCCACTCAATGTCAGGAAGATCATTTCCATAAACTGATCACTTCAACAAGAATTTCTGAGTGAATTAACTGGATCTGGCTGTCTTTACATGACAAAACTTGAAATATTAAATGTCAAATGTAAATACTTTTCCTGTATAAAGTCCCACACAACCCACACAAATAACAGCAGAGTGGGTTTCCCTGGGCTTCCCTCCCTCTTGTGCCCATTTCATCCAGGCCCTTCTAGGGAAGCACCATGAGGTTCCCAAACCCAAGTTCAGGTACAGCCTGCCTAAAAACCACTTCAGGATAGATGGAGTCTGTAAATAAATCTCTTCACAGCAACACTAATCCCTTTCCATCCATAAAGGAGCACTCTTTGCTCTCTCTCATCTCAGAGCTCCTGCCCCACAGCTTGTCTGCGCTCGTTCAAAGGCAGCTGGAAATTGGTCTCTGCCAAGTGTAAGATCCTCCTCGAGTCCCTCCTGTGGGGCAGCCACAGGGCAAAGATAGAAAGAGCACGCACAAAAAGCCCTGAGTGTGTGGGACACATTTTCATTTCGTTGTCAGTTCACATTGTCAGATACAAAATGATTTTGAAAGTAATAGAAAATCAGTGCAATAACAGCGTCCTCGGCACGGCTTCCCTGGAGCCCCGGTGGGACACACTCTGCTAATCACAGCTGGAGCTGCAGGAGCTCCACACTGGCCAGCACCTTAAATAATCCATTCCCCCAGTGCTTCCCACTGAAGGGGTTATCATTTCATACATTACATTTATTGTTTTCATAATGCATTCCAGGAGCTTCCCAGCCAATGTGCCTCCACTTTGGAAGATTTCAGGTAGAGAAACAATGCCCTGCACTGCAAAATGTCACGGATTCAGCTGCACCCTCCCTGCTGCTCCCAGGACTTGAGCCCAAAGAAGGAGCAGGTTTCAGGGGAACCAGGGCTTTGGTGCTCCCCCAACACCACACTGGAGGTTTCCCACTGGAAATGTGTTCCAGTCCACATTCCCATGGCTCAAGGGGATCCACGAGCAGCAACCACAGCACTCTGCTGTCTGTGGCACTGCAAACAGCATCAGCTCAACATGGAAAACCTGAACAAGGGCTTCTATCTTCTTGTAGCATGCACCAACTCTCTTCATACCTTTCCTCTTCCTCAGGGTGTGCTGGTTTAAAGTAAACTGGCAGGAGAAATGAACCCAACTCACAAAAAGACTCTAAGTCAGAACTACAATTTAATAAAAAGATCACAACAAGTACAAGGGTACAGAGGGAAAAAAAAAAGCCCGTTTGACCCCCAGAAACAGGTGTGTAACCCAGCACCCTGGGGCACAAACAGAATGGAGCTCGCCAGCCCCTGTGCTGAGCACCACCCGCCCCCCTGAGTGCACAGTAAAAGCAAAGAGGAAACCTGTTCATGAGGATGATGGTCCCAGTCTGGTCAAGAGTGGCAGTCACAGTCCTGCTGGGGCTCTGCTCCTCCTCTGGATCTGATGAGTGGTCCCCAGTCTCAAAAGCCCCAGTTTATATATGCTTAGGCTCAGGTGAGAGTGCCCAGTACCTCCCCCAGGGTGGGGAGCTTCACAATGGGTGAATTACTGTGTAAGGTGAGTCATGGCATATTTTTGGAATCCCTGATGGCCCATGAGCAGACATGACCCCTCAGGCTGGGTGTGGAGGTGCTAACAGCTCTCCAGAGGGGCTTTACCGCACCCAAGTCATTGGTGTGAAGACAGGAAACCTTTCTTATCTCACAGAGGTTCCCAAGCACCCACCCTGTAGCCTGAGGGGTCAGGTGTGCCCCAGGAAGCTGCTGCAAATGATCCATTGTTAGCAGTTCATGAGAAATTACATAGAAGGTGTAGAATACACAGTCTTAGCCACACCCACACAGTGACAAACTGGTCCTGGTCACTATAACCAGGACACAGGGACAGTCTTGCTGTATGTTCAAGGATAGTTTTTTTCATTTTGATTTGAATATCAAGCCACAACATTGATTCATTACCTGTATTTTCCAAGCCAGTCACACTGTGTGTCAGCTGGCATTGTCTTTCGTGGTGCCAAAATACCAGTAAATCAACCAAAAGCAGCAGTTAGAGGAGTGATCCCAGCTATTTCTGGTCAGCTCTCCTGGGAATATCTGTGCCAATTCAATATGACATTTCAGAGCAGTGTGGAGACCGGCCCTTCCATTTTGAAGTGTGGTCACTGGAAACTGCTTGGAAAACTGACACTGCACCACTCTGTGTATTCATTCTATGTTGTTAATGTTTGTTGTATTTACAAGACAAGTAAGGTATTTTCTTTCCTACTTAAACCTTGGGAGTTTAAACCCAACCTTCCTGGTGTTACAATATGCTCCAGTTGCCCAATAGTTATCTCAAAATCTGGTAATAGAGATCATATAGAACCATCATTTATATATATATATGAATAAATATTTTCAATTGTACAATTCAATAGCCATTTGTTTGGGTCTTGACTATTGCTTACTACTAAAGTAAACATATTATCTTCATTTTGGCCATTTCAAAGACTGACATGCAATGAGTTTATTACATATAAAATACCAAACTCTGCCATTGTATAAATAACTTCTTCAGAGCCCAACAGGACTTGCACTCCCCTGTGCATCACGTGAACCCGATCTCAGTTCACACACAGCAGCAGCCACAGCTACAAACCAGCACCAGTTCCCCACTGGTGTTACTGGTGGAAATACTCCCTAAACACTGCCCCAACAAGTGCAAGTCCAGCTTTAAATAGGAGTTATCCATTATCCATAGTCAGCACAGATACAAGGAATAGCCAACAGCTGATATGCTGAGGAACAGCCTCAATTAACTTTTGGAACCTCATTTGGGGAAATACAGGACTTTTCCATGTGTCATTGGAAAACCCCTTATAGTTATTTGGGTGGTATAAGCAACCCAAACACCCCAGAAAAAGCAAGACTTGACCTTGATATATTCCAAAGCCTGGATAATTATGCCTTTTTAAGAAAAAAAAAGGCTCTCAGAGTCATTTCCTGTGTCCCACTCAGTATCCAGGAGCTGAAGGCAGTACAGGTTGAGTCCTTTCCATCTGTAATGATGGATTAAGCAAAGGTGACTTTCAGAAATAATAAAATGGGCTCCTGAGTGTTTTTCTGGCAAAGGCAGGGAATACTGGGAGGTGGTTTAAGATTAGCTTTGAAATCAGCTGTTCACACTGTGATTTTCTTTAATTCTGCTCCCTCTGCATGCTCATATTCTTAAATATCCGTGGAAAAGTCAGGAGGTGTTCACTGAAGGCATCACTCACAGGCAGCCCCAGCTGCAGCTCAGCCTCTGCCAGGACCCAGAGCCTGGGGAGGCAGCTGGGGAGAAAAGGGGAGAAAAGGGGGGAGAAAGCAGAAGGGACAGGATTTCTGTCCACATCCCTCACTCCTTTGGTGCTGGAACATTTATATTCTTGACAGACAACAGTCCTTGCACTCCCAAACCAAAGGTGTTTTAGATGTACAATAGCCAAAATATTACTGGTGGTAGTGAAAGTCATAAGATGAAGGTGAAGATACAGGATTTGCCCTCGTTATTCTTCCTCACAGTCAAGCTTCGTCTGTTGGGAAGAGATCCAGGTAAAGCACTGAAATCAAACTCATCCACAGCACAGGAATGTAGGAGTAAAGGTCATATTTCTGGGGCCTTGTGCTCCTGGTCCCATCAACACTAGATCATATCCTTGTTTCTGATGCTGGAACACCCAAAAGCAAAAATACAGTCACCTGGACAACAGCTTTGGTTTTTTTGCTAAGACACTTATTTACACTGTTGTGCAGCAGACGTGGAACACCAACTGCTGGATCATACAGGGGAAAAAATATACTTATGTAGCTAAAAAGTCCAGAAATAGGTGATCTTTTAACAAATTGTAATAACAAAGCTTAAGCCTATTAGGGTAAACTGAATACTGCATTTACAGTATTTAACAACTGCTCATTTTGGGACACTTTTAGACCTGGTTGGGGTTTTTTTGTTTGTTAGACCTCTGAAAGAAAGTAGGATCAGAGCTGATTGATCAGAATCTGCTCATGGGTATACTTTAATGACAGCTAGATACTGGTAAGAACTTCCAACAACCTGAATAAAGGAGTCCCTAAAATACTAACCTATTCCAAATAATAAAGTACAAAACATACACTGGAAATAAAAATAAATATGTGAATAAATCAAAAGCAAAATCAAAGACCAAACCCAGTCAGTTTTCAAGCTAACAACCAAAAAAGCAAAATAAAATCACCCAAATAAAATCTAGTTGCCCTTTACTTTCTTTGGCCTCTGTTTGCCAGCACACTTTCAGTTAAGCTTGGACCAGGTCTGGATTAGGAAGAAAGTCATGCTCCTTGTCCAGCTTGTGCTGTAAAGTACTGAGAGGGAGAGTGGCAGAGACACAGCACAACCTGTGTTTCTATTGGCCTTTTGGTAAAAGCCAATTGTCCTTTGGAGTCCCGAGGAACACAAAGTGGCCTTGGGAATTCCAGGTCCCCATCTCCAGCTGCCTGGGGCTCCCTGCCCCGTCAGTGGCCTTCTGTTTTCTCCAGATACCTCCTCACATTTCCCTCTCCAGCTGTACTGGCTTTGGCTCACTCAGACCTTGGAGTGCTCAATTCAGAACTGCTCCTTTAGAATCTTATCAACGATTTTGAGAATGTCTTGCTCTGTCCAAAGGCTACACAAAGGCTGACTAGACCCTGCTGCAGTTCCAGTGCTGCAGCAACTCATCTGGGCTCTCTTGGGTATCTTTTCCCTTGTTTGTGCCCCACTGTTGGCTCTTTCCCCTGCATTAAACACCAGGCCCAGGCTGGCAGAGCCAGTTTTACCCTAAATCCTTGTACAATCATTTTGTGTTGTAAAACCCTCGGGGTCCATTCCTTTTTCTTTGCTTTGCTCTGTTCCTTTTATCCCCAAACCTACCTTACATTTCTCTGCAAATGAATTGCATAAGCCACCTGAGTGTCCTGATTTCCCACCTCTCCAGGTCATTTATCACGGTGCTTCTCTCTCTTAGCAAGTGAACTTTTCCGTTCTTGAGGTTTCAGATTCATTGCCAGTTTGCTCATCCTGCTTCACAAAGATTTCCACAGGGCAAAACTATCAAGCAAGAGAATATGTTGCACCCTTACCTTAACTATGAATAGTTTATAAAATATATGTCTCACTTGAGAAGAGCCTGACCAGACACCGGGAGAAACACAACCTGGAGGTTGCTGATATACCTTTTTTAATCAGTTTCATATAAAACCCGGCTGCATTTGAATCATCCACTGGGCAAGTTCTTTTCTACCACTGGTTTCTGCATCTCACAGTGATTTCTCTCAGGCAGGATCCTCCTGGACACATAAAATGGGCATTATTTCCAGGGCCTTCTCTCACCCTCCCCTTTGCCAGCACAGTTTCAGTGGAACCAGGCTGGGGTTGCACGAGGGTTTCATCCCAAACATTTTGATCTCCAGTCTGCATCTCTTCTTACTACTGTGGAAAATATTCACAGTTTCAGTGAGGAACTTTGCACCTCCGCATATTTATAAATTTTTCACCATCTTCCAGAGGTCCTACAGATTCACAGACACTTCATAAATAAAATAGTATAAAATGGAGAGATACTGATTTGTGTATTCATTGGTAAAACACAAAACACAATGAATCACATGCTTTGTGTTTTGCCAGGGTGAACTAAGTATTTCTCCCTAGCACACAACGGTTTCAGAAGGATAAAACCAATTTGGGATCACATATATTTTGTTTGGGTTGGGGCCATGCTGGCTTTTCCTCCTTTGCCCTTGTGGTTGAGGTTAAAAAAAGCCTGGCTGGATTGCCATCCTTGCCTGCACTCCCAGCACTGCAGGGCTGCCTTCCCTCCCCAGGGGCTCTCTGGCAGGAAGGCTTTTAAGAACATTGCTGAGAGCAAATACCCACGTCTGATGGGATACAAGTGGATCTGATCAGCCAAAGGGAGGATTTTTAGCACCAAGTGCAACATCTACATCAAGGAGTGGACCTACCGCTATGGAATGTTTTATAGGATTCTGACACAGATATTTCCTATTATTACTGCTGTTATCTAATTTAAAATGCTTCATATGACATAATTCAGTATTTCTTTCTATATATTTCAGTATATTTATAGTTATGTATCTCCAGGGACACTTATTATTTGTTAGTAAACCTTTGGCCATCCTTAATTCCAAAAGTACCATTAGAAATTATAACGAATTCATACAAGGACCCTTGGAAATAAAGAGACTCTACATTCTCTCTCAGATGCTTTAAGGTCCTTGAAAGGTCAACACAAAATAAATTGCATGATTAACTATAAATTTAATTAAGGAGTCATAAAAGGAAAGGGAAAAGAACACTGAGATAAAATTTTCAATTCTGCATCCTTAAAAATTAACTCATTTGGCATCAGGAAGACTGAAACCACAGTCAGACAGTTGGGGGAGATTTTATTGGATTTTCAATAACAATCTTGGACCCTATTTCTTCGGGCATATATATACAGATTAAAAAAATATGTATGTACAGCAGGCAATGACAGCATAACTCACCATCTTCCCCAAACATCTGCAAGCAGGTCAATAAATAAGAAACTAAATCTGGCCCCAGAGCCTGAGAGCACCTTTTGTTCCATAGCAAAAGACAGTTGGCAACTTCAAAAATCAGAAAAACAGCCTTTGAGAATTTGGGCATGACATAAAATTCCTACAGAATCCTTTCTTGACATAGAAACTACAGGAACAGATTGAAGAGCCCCTTCATTCCAGATATCTTTTCTCTTCATGGCATATAAAAGAACATGACTTCTGCCTTTGGGTCTTCATGCTGCTGTAAAGTATTTGTTACTGATGTGCTTCATCTGTATTGATAATTTAAAATTATTTTTCCTCTTGACAGATTTTATGCCTGAAGAACTAAAACACTTGATTTAAAACTCTAGAAAATAGTGTTCAAAATAAATTTACCTGTCCTATAAATGCTAGCTGAAAAATGTTAGGCAGTAACTTTACATGTTTAGAATTCCACCCTTTTCATTAAAATAGCTTTCAGCACAGAGGTTTTGCCTTTGTTAGTAATGCTACAATGTCTCCAAATCCAAAAAATCTTTAGGATCTGGCAAGCATCTGTTTGTTTGGGTTTTTACAGAAAAGTTGAAAACTTTTCCTTTAAATGATTCTTTTTATTCCATTTCAGAACCCAGGGAGCTGTGGAAGCACAAGATGCTTCCTACCAAATTCCAGCCCCTCTTTTCCTGACCTCTTTTGTTTTCAGCAGCAGGCAGAGAGATACTCAGCCTTGTCCTCCACACAGCAGAAACTCCCAGCACGGAATTCCCCCAGGCCAGGGCCTGGCGTAACCAGCTGTGCCAGCAGTGGCAGAGCACTGGCAATGCCCAGCACTCCTGGCACTGTGGGCAGGGCTTGCTGAGCTGTCCCAGGTGACAGGAGGGCAGAGACATCTGAATCCATCTGGTGGTGAGTTGCCTGCAGCAGCCAGCTCTGATGAAACTCATCGCTACTTGATTTTCCATAAAGACTTATTAATCAGTTTTGTTCATCCTGAGGCATTTTATCTACAACTAATTGTATAATCCAACTGACTTTTATCACGTTGACACCTTTTCCATAAAGAAAAAGAAAGCTGTGCAGAACAGTCTCCCCCAAACCTCTTGCTACATAAAAATTCTCATCAAAAAGAGAGCTCATTATAGCAATAGAATTTATTTTGCCTTACACAAATTGGCTGTCACCAAGTGCACATGGGCAGCATCCCAGGCCCCACACTGCAGCATCCCTTCAGCTCCGGGAATCCCAAATGAAGCCACAGGAGATGGGAGCTGAGCTGAGGTCTGTCACTTCAGCACTCATGGCAGTTCTATAATGAAGTCCCTAGATTGGAGGAAATGCAAAATCATCCAAGAATAGAACTATGTGTCTTCAGCAAGGGTTTCTGACTGATTTTCCCTTACCAGTAAATTGGGAAACACCCACTGGGGACAGCAACTCTGTACAGTCCCATCCATAAGGAACACCATTCCAAATCTTACTTAATTTACTTGAGCTCCCAGTCACGCTCCTACAGACTGGGAAAGAACTTTCTTGAGGAGATGACAGAATCCAGACTGGACATGCAGGCCATCAACCACCCAAGACAGACACTACCATGGTCTCTCTTGCTCTGTGACATGCTGAGAAAGACAAGCTGACCCAAAGTCAACAGATATGAGCAGCAGGAATCCTGAATAGTGTTCATCTTTGTTCCACCTCTCCCAAACACAGCCCATAAGCAAACTCCTATGTATTAAATAATTTATTCATGGAAAATTTACCAATCTATTCTACCAAAGCAGAAAAGCAGATGCCACAAGAAGAAACAAATAACAATGTAAACTACCCACAGTACCATCCTGACAGGAGGAACTGCACTGAGTGTGCAAATAGTGCCCTGATTCCCACACCACATCCAGGCTTCAGTCAGGTGCACAACTGAAGGAGTGAAACAGGAAACCCTAAAAGCTGAAAAACAGACAGAAAAAAATGGGGCCAAAACTACCCCATCTTCATATGCATGTGATACAGATTTGGAAATCCATGGGGTGAGCAAAGTCTGCAACCCTTGGATCTATTCCAGAGGAGCACACCGAGTACTGGGGAGTATCCAAAAGGTTACTGTTAGCTGGGATGATGTTTCTGCAGGCTCTGATGGATCGTGTTGTACATTGTGTTGTCTGACCCAGAAACAAATGTTCTCTGTCTCAGAAGCAGTTGCAACTCCTCCTGCACAAAAGGACAAGACTCTCACAGGAAGGGCTCTAAAGCCAAGCTCAGAGAGAGATTTCCTCAGACCTGCCAAACCCTGAGCAATTCCCCTGAATCCAAACTCAGCTAATAAGGCCTCTACATTTTCCACAATTTGTTTTCAGTCAAACATAAGACCCCAAGTCTGTCAGGACTAAAGTTAATACCAGTACTATGAGTAAATGCAAGGTGCCACTGGGGAAAGATGGCATCGCCACAATTTGCAGAAGCACTAAACATTAGATATTCCTGAAATTTGAAGTGGAGGACATATTTTATTATCCTTAATTGCAGCATTACACATGCACATGATTCTTCACATGTAGAGTGAGGCCAAAGGGACACATATCCAAACCCCATCACACAGGAAATCAGGTTTTCTGATGCATATACAGATTCACACCTTCATGATGTAACTAAACAACAAAGAGCCCTAAAGGGAAGTCATGCAGTTTCCATTTATTGAGTTGTCTTTCAATAAAGAATTTAAATGAAAAGGTCTTTCAAAGAGTGGAATGTTCTGAGGGGTTGAAGAAGGGAATCACAAGGTAACTTTTGCAGCAGGATTCTGAGGAATTTTAGGGTTCCAGGATACTACAGTTTTGTCAGAAGGTGCAGGCATCCCTGAGCCATAAGGAAACATACCTTTAAATTGCCATAAGCCTTGATTTCAATTGCCTCAAACTTGCTTAATGCTTCCCTGGACTTAAAAAGAAAAGTAAATGCAAATAAAGGTGATCAGTGACAGCAGGAAACTTTTTACAGAAAGACCAGAGAGTTCACAAGCTTTACATCCACGCCAAACTTCATCACAACCCTGACTCCATCACTGCCAAACCAAAGAGATGCTGAACAGCCAAAATACGGACAACAAAGCTGTTCCCACGTAGGGGAACTTGCTCTCCGGACTGCAAAACCACCGAGGGGCAGGGAAGCAAAGCAGGCTGGGTGCTCCATCTCCATATCCCTCACTCACGAGAGGGATCAGTGGGACTCTGCAAGATCCTGCAGGGCTAATGTGTGCGAGGGAGAGAAACTGCCAGTGTAACTTGGATCCTAAAAGGCCCAAAACTGCTGACAGGACATACCATTGCACTGTTTACCCAAAAAAAGCTAATGGCCTGCTATTCTTAGAGGTAAACAACCAATTATGGAAGCTCATACACTTTAGTGCCTGCTGCAGCCCCGTTTCCTCTGTCTCCGGCGTTAGGGCATTTATCAGCCACAGTGAGAAACGCTTCCAAGATCCCTGGTAACAAGCAGATCTTACCATTGTAAAGTGGGTTTAGATCTTAATTTACACCGTATTCTTCTAGTCCCCATCCAGCCCCGCCAGCTAATCCCGTCCATCCCCGCGGGTTTACTCCAGGCAGTCCCTCCCTTTCATCCCGAGTGCTGGGCTGGACTCGCTTTCCAGAGCCGCTTTCCGCCTACAGCTCCCTGCCCAGGCAGCGAACCCCCGCAGCATCCCCGCAGCATCCCCACCGCATCCCCACAGCATCCCC
>VXBX01001524.1:93574-155299 GCA_013400415.1 Scytalopus superciliaris
ACTGGGATGGGGGGAGGAGAGGGATGAATCGGGATAGGGAAAGGACAGGAATGAACTGAACTGGGAAAAGGACAGGAATGAACCAGGATGGGGTGAGGCAGTGAACGAACCGGGATGGGGAAAGGATAGGAATGAACTGGGCTGAGGAAAGGGATGAACCGGGATGGGGAAAGGGATGAACCGGGATGGGGAAAGCAAGCGAATGAACAAGGCTGGGGTAAGGAGAGGACAGAACCCGGACAGAGTAAGGAAGGCAAAGAACGGAGCTGGGGGAAAGGAAGGGGATGAGCCGTGCCGGGCTAAGGCAGAGCCGAGCCGGGAGAGGCGCGGAGGAGCCGCGGGAGCTGCGGGGTCCGGCGGGAGGGGGTCCCACACCCCACAGGACCCTGCCCGGGGTCCTGCCCGCCCCGAAACTTTCTGTGAGTCGGGAACCCCTCCCGGAAAGGGAGAAGCCCCTTCCCGGCCGTGCCCCCTTCCCGGGGAGGCGCAGGAGCCGCCGGCGGGGCAGGAGCGCGGAGCAGCCCCGTGGCACAGGGACAGGGACAGGGACAGGGGACACCCCGCACAAGGGCTCCGCTGCATCGGAGGCAGTGCCAGAGCCCAGCTTTGCAATGCCTCTGCACGAGCAAACGAGCCCAGCTTTTAAAAAATCTAAAGATTTTTGTTATTGAGGACACGTTTTACTCGTGTGCATTTTGTTGCCTGTAAGTATAAATCTTTGAAGTGGAAGCTATAAATATTAAAGCTCGAATGCATAGGGGGAGTATGTGTATCAAATTTTAGAATAAATTTATTCCAACCCAGTTCGACGCACACACGCCTGAAATATTCAAGCTGCACTTAAACAAATCAGGGAAGTTATTTGGATTTACAATGGTAGGTGCCTGTTTCAGAGACTGGTGAGTGACTTAACAACAATAATTAGCATATTTATATAACACATTGTTGTTTGTACGTGGGGTTTTGAATCTAAGAGGCATTAATATAATTTCCCGGACTGGAGTGATTCCTGGAAGTAGGAAGCAATGACTGGTTTTGTGTTTCCCCCCCCATGTGAGCTACATCTGTGTGTACACTCAGAGTCTGAAATGTGCAATCCTGCCCAGAGAGAGCGGGGGCACCTTAACACAACATGTCTTCAACTGACATCTGGTTGCAAAACAAAACCAAACTGCTATTAAGGACCTTTTCCTTCATTTTTCCCTCCCTAGTTCTTTTCTTCCATCTTCCTCTCATCTCTGGAAGCTCCATCAGTATTGGAACAGGCAGCAATTATTCCAATCTCCGTAAGTAATCTCTTTTTTCTTATTTTTTTTTATACTGCACTAATGGCATGCCTTGCAGTCATGTACAGCTGTAGGAATATTATTTCTAAAGTCCTCTAGCAGATAAACATCAATCCATTAAAAAGCAGATCACTTCCTAAGGAAACAACTGAATTAACAGAAAGGTACTTAACCCTGTCATCTTTCTACAGACAAAACTCAGAGAAATGAAATAATTGTCTGAAATAGAGGACCATAAAATTTAGTGTCAGGTACAAGTACTTTAATATTTTATTTAAAAAAAAAATCTAAAATCCTTTTTTTTAACATTTTCTCCCACAACAACAAATTAGCACATAGCTGCTAAAACTGATTTACAAATGGAGCACACTGACATCATTCAAAACTTATATCATTTTGGCACTCACTAGTGAAACAAATGTGGCTAAAAATTGCTTCCAGTCATTGAAATAAAACAATTCCTGACATTTTACTTCCTTCTACTCTCCTTTTTTATGACTGCCTTTTGTAGTTATTACATGAAGGCTTTTTAAAAAGGAAATACAGCACTAAAGGAGCCAATTATCCTCGTGTCACTGGTCCTACTTTGGCAGAGGTCCATGTGTGTGCAGGAGAGCAGAGCAGCATGTCCAGTGTCTTAGATGGAAGAATGCATAATGACAAAAATATACACACAGCCATGAAAACCACCAAGATCCCTCTTGGAGCAAGTGCTGCAGCTCAACAAAAGCCATGTTGTAACAGACTATGACTTTGGAACAACATTCAAGCAAAGATGCCCATGGTGGGTGAGAAATCACATGATTAAATGTGAGGGTAAAAGAAGAACAGGCAAGAAGTTCCCTTGTTTACTTTGGAGTGTGCATAAAGGAACAACAAGGTCAGGCAGCTACTGTCATTCCCAGGCTAGAAATAATACCAAGTTTAATGTTTGCTGTCACAACCTACTAAATTGGACAAATTATTCAGTCAAGACCAGTTTCTTTCAACATGAGGTATTTGTAGGATCCATCCCTAAGATAACTTTGGTAACTGGGAGCAGAGTTGGGTTGGTGAAGGTGAACACAGTGCAAAACCAAGTAAATGCCAAGTGTTGTCTCTCAGGCTGCCTGGAAATCCCTTGAACTCCTCAAAAAATCATGCTAAAGTTGGGCTGAAGGGTGAGTGCAAAATTAGCAGCTGCTGGTTAAAATTTTTCACCTTCTAACAACCTAATAGAAGACCAACTGGCATCCCCTAAGTCATAGAAAATACATAGCAGCAGTACAAATATGACAGGAAACAGTAAATGTGGCAGCCTCCTCATTTGTCTGCACACTTGCAGTGTGTTTATGTTGTTACAGGCCAATATTGCAAAAATACTGTTGAGATTACTTTTCCACAGAAATGTTGGGTTTACATGATGCATGCAAGGATATTTTCATAGCACTTCATTATGCATGTAGTCAGTCTGTGTTTAGTTTGGACCTGAATAGCATCATTTCTTCCCCATTCTTTTCTTTCATGCTCCTTGACCCCTCAGCTCAGATTTTTCCCTGCCACTCTGCCTCCCACTTCTTCATGGTAGGACAATTTTGTATTGCATTAGCTTGGGGTTATGGAGGTCTGTAAAACAGAACTGGTACAGCAAACAGTTTGGAGCAAGCTGAGTATTTCACTAATTTCCAAATGGGTGCCTCTATCTCTTCAAAATTAAGTTTTTAGAGAAAGGTTTTGCTTTACTTTGGCCTTTCTGAGTACAGTTCAGCCAGGCCCGACAGTCTGACCTTCTCCACAAGGGCTCTCATCTTTAATTACTGTAATGCCTGTGAAATGTTCTGCTGACAGCAGCAGATGATATTAACACAATGCCAGGCAGGAATTAGCCAGGAAAACATCCAAACTGTGGCTCATGGTGCACCTTTACAGTGCCCATGGAAAGAGCCTGGAGTTCCCCTGGGCTGCTGGTGGGTGCTGCAGGGAGGGCACCACACAGGGACTCCTCAGCCACACAGAGCTCAGGCAGGCCAGGCACTGAACCTGCTCACTCCCTCAGCACTGAGTGTCCTGAGCAGGACACGGGCACAGGAGCAGGACTGCAGCTCTTCCCACACACCATGGGCTGTGCCTGGGGAATCCTGCCCTTGCCCAGGACAAAGGGGTGAAGGCACAGGAGCAAAGCCCAGGCAGCTCCTCTCAGGAAGGGAGATATGTGACTTCAACCACACAGTGCCAAGGGGGGCTGGCAGGCTCAGCATTTAACAGCACTTGCTGATCAGAAATTAAATTTGCTGCTGGCTTTGTTGCTTTAGGTGATTCTTTCTGAGAGAAACATTGGATTTTCCTTGCAAAGTGTTTCTAGGTTTTGGGCAGCACTTTTGGTTGGTTGGTTGATTTTTAGAGTGCAAAGTCAAGTTTATCTCTAGAAAATATGGACAATCAGTATAAATCTTTATTAATCAGCAATCACGAACCTCAATCACTGTTTCAAATACTTAAATAAAGAGGCCCTAAAACTGTCAGATAAATAAAAATTCAGGAAAAGGGTTCTACCCAAACTGCCTTCCTTTCCTTCATGTCACTGACACTTCCACCTCCTTCCCAGCACTTCTGAGATTTATCTCTGAGGAAATTGATTGTAGACACAGGTAAAAGCAAACAAATTAGCTGATTTTTCAGTCCAAGTTGCCAATACATATCGGATATTGTAAAAAGATAGCTGTTTTCCAAACTATATAGGTATGTATACAAATATTAAATCTTTATGATAACCCCATTCAACTCTGTCTCTGCTCTTATATCCAAGAGCACAAGGAATGTCCAGAGATATGTAAAAGGTTTATTTGCATGCATGAATGACAAGCCCCAAAACTATAAAATATACAGTGCTTTCAAATCCAGCATTAAGATTCCTGTCTTAGGATCTCTAGAGATCCCCCAAACTTAGTCTAACTAAACAGCATTCTCTCACAAAATCAAGCAGGAACAGACACATTCCTACTGTGGCACTGCTCTGTGCATGAAAAGCCACCTGAGCCGGGCACAGGGACACCTCCTACAAAGGAAGAGGGCAGAAAATGCTCATCCTGGAACCAGCAGGCCCTTGAGCATCCCCTTTGGGTTCTGTCCCTGGGGATGTGGCTCAAGGGGCAGCAGTGCCAGCCCAGCTGTGCCACCACTGCCCACAGCACTGAGGGTGCACTCTGAGACCCTGGGGCAATGCTGCAAGGTCGAATAAACTTCTACTCATAAACACAGGAACTTTCTGTACCAGCAAGAATAAAACGCCCTCTCCACCGTCAGGGAGTGTGTGGCTCCATGGCAAAGCCTGTCTTTCTCCCAGAAAGGTCTCCAGACTGAGGCAGGGTAATGCAGGTCTCCAGAGGCACGAGCACAACCTCCCTCTGACAGGGAGCACGGGGAGCTGCTGCCTCCGGTCAGCCAGGGGAGGGAACTGGGGGCTTGGGTCTGTGCCAGCGCCTTCCAGGAGTCCTCTTGGCTGGCCCAGACCTGAGACATGCAGAAAGACAAGGCATTGCTTGCAGCCTGTGTGTGGCAGCTTTGCTGGGAGCTGGTGTCCTGGAGAGGGGACGTGATGCCAGGAAGTTTGAGACAGGCTGGCAGAGCTGCACCAAGACTTCTGCAGAGCACAGCAGTGGTGGGATGCCCTGAGAAGTGCCAGTGATTAGAGTGCCAACATCCACCACTCATTATCAGTTTCTCCTTTAACAAGAGTGCCAGAAACCACATAGGGCTGTGCTGCCAGGCAGGGAGGGAAACAGGTTGTAGTTGCCCCCTCTTGTCTTAAGTGCACAGCAAATTTTGATCCCCAGAATAATTTGCTCTTTATCTTCATTCACTCTATTGTTTCTTAAAGTGTGGATCTTTTCTGATGTTGCTGAAGTGGTTCCCATCTCCCTTTCCTTAAGGGCACATCCCCTATCTCCCTATGGTTTTCCACACTGCACTTCCCTGTGTGGAAGGGAAGGATGTTCAGGCCTCCAGAACCACACCTCACAATTCTTTGTTCTTCTCCCCTAATAAGTAATATCCTGCTCAGTATTTTTCTGCCATCAATTTATTTTACGATGGCTTGAAATCATCTGTTACACCAAGAATAAAGTCATCACCTTTTAATTTATTAGGCTGGAATCTGTCTAACAAAGGTATTAATTTCCCTCCAAGCCTGACAGTTTGTTCTCCTCATATGTAGGCTGACAACTTCAAATCGTTCATTTCCACTCTACCTACTGACTTAACGCTTTAGTTTCAAGCAGCTTCTCCCAAGTCCCACCTCCCAGTCTTGATTTTTTTTAGTGGAGAGCATAATAGATTAGAATTCATTCCTATGCACCTGCATTGCATACAGAGTCTAATCCAACCCTGTCCCTATCAAATAAATAGAAACACTGCTTTAGTTTTTGGAGGGGATCCCATCAGGCTGGTACAAACAGCCACCCTGAGAAACCTCTCAGAGAAGGGGAGGGGGAAGAAATGCTTTAAAGATGATGATTCTGTTTGAGCTGTTGTTCATGTTTCAAGGACAGGTAGACACCTCTAAAGCTCATTTAGAGTCTCTATCCTCAGATGCTTTGCAAACTTTGCCTCCAAGTCAGAGCTGGCAGAAGAAAGCAATTCAGCTGACTTTGACAGCATTTATGCAAACAGTGACTTTAGCTCCAAGACTTGGTTCATGTCTTGCTAGAACCTCTTGAAATATCTCAGAATTTTTTTTAAAATGACATTATATGACATTGTGACATCTACAGATAGTCTTCAAGGACCTGGGTGAAGCTAATTCACTGAGGGACATTCCAGACAAAGCCTTGTGATCCCTGTTTACTCTTAGTGTAAATAGCACTTTTATGACACTTTGTTTCTGTGGGCTCTTTAGTTCTACATTTCTTATCTTTTAATTGCTGGGTTTAGTTGCAAGTATGTTAATTCCTTTATTTCTATCATTAAAATGAGGATTTGTCTCCCAGCAATTGTTTTCTTCTTCATTGGCAACCAATCTTTTCCAGTTTCATGGTTTAGCAGAAGCAGCTCTGAAAGCATCTGATCTCTGCAGGTTTTCAGCGTCACAGCTTTATTTTGAATTAGCTATAGAGTTGTTACAAGATTACTTCTATTTAAAAGACCCAGCTAAGACTGAAGCTTTATCACTCTGGGTCTTGCACTAAATAACTGGCCTTCCAGATAGCACAAATGGTGGGAAGGGGGAAAAAAGATTAGCAGAAAAAATAATTGCTTTAGATTACCTAGCAATTTGAGGAAAAAGCATGGTTCTCCTGGGTTGGATTCCGTCCATTGCCTGGCCCCGACTCCTGCGAACAAGGAGGAATACTCTGAAGTTACACT
Source organism: Scytalopus superciliaris (assembly GCA_013400415.1). NCBI lineage: Eukaryota > Metazoa > Chordata > Aves > Passeriformes > Rhinocryptidae > Scytalopus > Scytalopus superciliaris. The sequence continues at coordinate 100,201 of VXBX01001524.1, forward strand.
TGCCCGCACTTTTAAGTTTCCACACACTTAAAACCTGTAATGTATTTTATGGTTAGATGACAAATCCACTTACTGAGGAACCATGATGATTTTTTATATTCAGATTACAAATACAGGTGGGCCTCCCTTCCACTGGGGAAGGGATTTCCACAGCAAGGACTCAGGATCTTAAAGAAATGAGCTTCACAAAAGGGATCCCAGGTCCTCTCGGGAGAGGGTGTTACAGCACATGGCAGAGCACCCGGCAGACTGGGAGCTGTTGAGTCCAGCTGAAGGAATAGCTCTTACTGGGACTACCTCAGTTTGGATTTTGCTTCTAATCCACACTTAACCTTCTCTTCTTATTAGCAGAGGTCATTATTTTGGGCTAAATGCCCCGTTTGTGGTTATTTACAAAGTGGGACTCTGTACCTGAGGCAGACTGGCCATTCTCACTCTGCAAACACACACGGTGTGCAAGAAGTGCAAGGCTTTATTAATGAGGCTGCTCCCAGACAGCCCAACACAGGAGAGCAGAGTTTCTAGAAATCTGAAAACTGTTTCCTTGCTGTTGTCCTAATGAATTGCCCTGAAACCTCTCCCAGTGCAGTGATTACACAGCACCCCGTGCAATCCTCGCTCCCTGTCCAGCAAAGAAATGTTCAAACCCTCCTGCCTTGACCACACAAAAATAGCTCTGAAAGACAAACCACCACTCGTGGTTTATTGCAGCTGCTGTGCTGACAGGTAAGATCTGCTCATCTGCTATTGTAATTCTGGCTCTGCCTCTGAGACACAGCAGGAGGAACGTGAATCCAAAGTGATCTCAACGTGAATCCAAAGTGATCTCAACATGAACCCAAAGTGATTTCTGGTTTGGCCTGAACTTGGTGCTGGAGGGGGAACACACACACTGCAAAGGGGGCAAAAAGGAGTAGCTCTTTGGGATGCCTTTTGTGCATCATTTGAAGAGGATTTTAACTACACTGATCACGGTCCTCACAGTAAACGTGACTGAGGAATCAGGTGTTCCTTTAGAAAGAATATGGGACATTCAATAATAGGTTGAAGATGCAGTTACCACACAGTCATGCTGTGGTGCTCTGGGGTATGGGCTGTACCCTGAGCATCAGCCCCACCAGCAATGCCCCAGGGTTTAGAGAGAGCACAATATCAGAATACACCAACAAAGACTTTGTATATACATAGAGGCTCTTTAGAAAATACTTTCTTTTTAGGACAGCACAATCCTAAATAGAAACTGTACTTTCACCACTTGATTCTATTAGCCAGGATGAAGGGCTGAAAGATATCTAAAAATCTGATATATATCTAAAATAGAAAAAAAAAGAGGGAAAAACCCCTACTTTCAGAGCTACATTTCCGTGCTTCTGATCTAACAAAAATGTTTCTACTGAATGAAGTAAGCTGTAAATTGGGAATTTTCCCAAAGTTGGAGACATAAGACCATGCATCTGCAGAGGTAGAAATAACAACTTTTTCCCAGACCTTCAAACATGTAAAGCTATGATTCCCAAGGACAACACAGCAAATGCAGGGCCAAAGGCAGTGTCAAAGCACTGTAATAGTACTGAAATGACATGCTGTGTCTGTCCCCTGATTTAGGGTTATTGTAACTTTCTTTAGCTGCCATCAGTGCAAAAACACTGAGGAATTGATGGGCACAAGAAGCCACCAGAGAGACAAGAATCTGTCTTCCCTTTATTGTGTTGTGCACAGGTTTCTGTGCCACGCTCAGACAAATCCCAGTGCAGAGCAGAGCACTGAACATCAAACCCACACACACACCATGTGTTGTTTATTCTCTCGCCAAGCTCAAGGGCTGTTAAATCATCTCCATGTCACTGGAGGATCCTTCTTCACCACCACTAATTCTGCACAGCTGGCTCAGAGGTTTCAAAGCCAGGCTACAGGCAAGAATGAGGCTTTGGGATTTTTACAGAGAGTTACAGTGCAGAGCCCAGTTCCTGCTGGTGGGGCACTGGGGCATCAGCACTCACTGGTGGGGGCAGGAGCTGTGTACCCACTTTAACAGATATACAGTTCAATGGTCATGTGACTGAAAAAATGGTATTACTAGCACAGGAAAACCATCTGTAAACTATTACCTTAATAATTTTAATGATTAAGGTTAATTTTCAGCTTGTGGGTTAATTTTATGCATCCAATTTATATACCATTGCACCTTCACCTAAATTTGATATGATCATTTTATTGTTCTTAAGTCACCAATTTTCACTTCTTGAGGTCATTCGGATGTGTGCAGAACAAGAACACAAACCCTGAAAGCCATCAGCACAGCATTGCATGGCACCCTGCTGGGGAACACGTGGGCTCTCAAAGAGGCTCTGTCAGCTCCCTGTCACCCACAGTAAAAATGGGTTTCAAATCAATTTTACTTTTAAAACATACTTTGGAGACAAAATACTTTGGGGTAGCATCTACTGAGACAGAAACTTCACCTTGGAAAGTAAAGCATTTTCTCACAAATGACACTATCAGTCTCAAGAGAGTTTTCTTTGCAAAGAAGTGAAACATGGTTGTTTGCTCAGCCGGGGATGGCCCTACCCCTGCCTGCTGCCTGTGCCTCGGTTTCCTTCTCAAACCATCATTGACATGTTTTTAGTCCTCATGATGTTTGGGGCTACTTTACAGCTCCTTTCGAGAACAGATGAGACTTGTATCATCTGGGTTCACAAAAGACATAATTTGCTCTTGCTACAGCTGGGCAATACACTGGTATGGGATAGGTTTGCACACTCCCTTTAACCATCATTGCACCCCACTGCTTTTCAGTCCAAAGAAAATTGGATCTGCCCATATAATGTTTAACAGCTCATGATCTTGATGGCTCTCCCTGAAGATAATACAACACCCCTGTGGTTTCCTGGTGTCTTCCTAAAGGCCACATCCCGGGGTGACACAGCCAGTTCCACAAGCAGCAGCACACACAGCACTGTTACCTCCTGCAGGACTGAGGTGTGCAGCTTCAAAGCAGAGCCAGGACAGTGGTGAAAAGTAAAACAGGAACTTCATGTTGCAGGAACTGTAGAAAATTTTCGTAATCCAACAAGGGGGGGCCATCATAGCCAGTGATAGAGGAGAATTGTGTTAACTGGTGAAACCAGGACCAGTGAACAGGGGAGGGAAAAGATGTGAACTGGAGCAAGTTCTGAAAGGTTTAAAATAATTCAGGCAACTTCAAACTAGATCATGAACTAAACAGACTTTAGGGAAGATATAAGTATTTAAGATATGTACCAGGACCAAACAATCCAATAAATTTGCTAATAAATTATTTTTTCCCTTTGCAACATTTTCCTTCCTGATCTGCAATGATTGTGCAACCAAAAACTGACAAAAGTTGTTCCCATTTACACAAGGACTACACTTGGCACCACAAAATATTGTTGCTTGGCTGCTGCTTCTATCACTTTTTTAACTCTAAAAAACAAAATAAACAACAAAATCACAAAGAAAGATTCACCCCCCCACCCAAAACCCACAACCAACCAACCAAGCACAAACAGCCCACACCCAGGCAGGAATTCCCACAACTCTTGCTGGGAATTCCATGCCATTTCATCTCGGAATTGTCTGAGATGTCCCCCAGAAATACAGGAGCCACTCAGGAAATGTACCACAGGATGTTCTGGAAGTGCACACCGTGCTGATCTGATTATTGCCCTGCAGGTTCAGAGCTGCCAGGTACAGACAGACAAGCTCAGCTTTACTGGGACTGTATGTTGTTAATGCTGGTGATATTTATAACTGCATTTGGGGGTCCTGACGTCCTCCACTGGAGCAGCCGTGTGGAGAGTGGGAGATCAGGAGCAATTCCCCAAAGTGCAGGATTTCACAGCTATAAAAGGTGACCAAAAGGTCCAAGCTGCAAGTGCTGGAGAGCTAACAAATCTCATGTAGCACAAGGGCCTGTCTTCTGCTGGGTACCAGTCTGCACATGGCCCTCTGTGCCTCTCTTTTCAAGTGCTTGTGTTTTCCACGCTGGGCTTGAACTTTTGTTTGCCTCTGTTTGGTGGAATGTTTTAGATTGCTCACAGCAAGTATCCTGAATACAACCTGAATTCCTAACACTCTAATGAAAAATAGAGCTGGTTTCCAAACAATCTGCACAAAGGTCTTCCTTGCCAAACTTAAAACCATTTTATTCTGTGATTAATTAACAATTTTCTGTCTGTTTTACTTACCTTTCCCCTTACTGGAAGTCTCTATAAAACAATGCAACTGAATGATGTCAGTGTATCCATTTGCACACTCAGATGTGCTTGTCAGAAAATAATTCCCTTTTATGTATGATCCATTTCAATAGCACTGTGGTGAAATGGGAAAAAAAATATAAAATAATACCTGCTTTGAATAATGTAGGAGGTTTTCCCCCTCTTTTCCTGGATAATTTTCTGACTTCCTGATCTCCATGACTTTTCCTTACAGCCTTAATAGATTTGAACTTAACAAACTTTAATATCTTTACATGACAAGTTCTTTTCTCAGTGATCTGCTCAGTGGTTAAGATGCCATAGCAGGTCATTGGCATTCCATGGGATACTTTGTATTGTGTAATTAGCATGTAAACAACCCCAAAATCCCCATGTACTTCCCTGCACTGAGACTCCCCAACTCTTTTTTAAATTTTCTATCATGCAGCTGCTGTTTGAAGGTTTATGGGCATCAAATAAGAAGGAAAGCTAAACAGCTACTGTTGCTGGCATTGTATCTGCAGCCCTATACAGGACAAGGCTCCCAGAGCTTTTGGACTGGGCAGGGCTGACCCTGTGACATATGACAAGTGACAACAGTCCCACCCACGCTCCCATTTCCAGTATGTTCCGTACAGGTGAATATTGGCACTGCCTGAAACCGCCTTTCTGAAGTTGCAGGGCTCAGGCTGTTCCCATCTCTCCTTTGAGAGCAGGAAATGTCTGTTCATGCCTGTCTGTGTGCTTAAAGATGAAAGGAACCACACTACCACAGGGCAAGAAAAAATTACTCTTTTCCCCCCCTCTATAGGCAAAGATGAGTGATTTGGTTTCCTACTCAGTCCCCAAAATCAACAGGAGTCCTGGGAATTGGCTCCAATCATTCAAATGAGGAGCCAGTAAAACACTGGGTTTCATGCTGAGCTGCAGACTCTGCTATATAGGATTTCATGTCTCTGCAAACCAAACCTGTTTGTGTCTCCATAAATTCACCCAAGGCTTTATTAAGAGTATTCCAAAACAAATTCCTTTCCCACTATCAGACTCCATTCCTGTGCCCTTAACTGTCAAACTGGAAAGGGATTGTGAGAGAATTATACTTACAGCTAAGAAGCCCTTAATCCAGTCCTTCAGGTTTATGCAAGATAAGAGATCTCTTTTTTTCCCCTCGTTTATCCATTTTGTGTGTTAAACTGGGGCAAAGATGGATTGGTTTGGTTTGGATGTTAAAGCTTGTGAGGCAGCTGGAAGGCTCAGAGTCAGGGCATCCCTGTGATTTCTTTGGTGTGCTTCATCTACACCTCATCTGCCTGGAACGTGACTGAAATGACCAGCAACAACAGGATAGGAAATATTTGTTTCAGTCTGAGACCCTTTTCACATCTGACAAAGAAAAGAGAGTGTTGTCACCCACCCAGGGCTTTCAGAGGCAGCAGGACTGACTTTCAGGAGCAATGTGGCTTTGTTGCTCAGGAAGGAGCTGCTTGTTACACAGCCATCTATTGCTTCTCCTTTCAGATGAACTGAGCACTCTGCAGTGCACAGCAGGGCTGCAGTGTGCTGACAGACTCTGCCTCTTGAACTGGCTCAGCTGTCCCTACAAGGGGACTGTGGCTGAGGCCACGTGTCCCTCAAACTAACCAACCCTTAGTTTCCTTAAATACATCCCACGAATGCAAATCCCTTTGCTCACCAAACCAGTGTTTGTAGCAGTACACTGTTCTGAACATTAGATTTTATCTGGTTTTGCTGTTGCAAGGATATGGATATTTAGAAGTTTATTTATTCATGTGTCTGAATCATTTATGCTGCATGCTGATTTTGAGGAGAATGTGTGGTTTGGGCAGCAGCGGTAACAGAGGATTTGGTCAAGCTCAGAATGCATTAAGCTAATGTATGATGAAGGCAACTGCTCTGAAATGCCAGCTGAGGGAGACGGGGAAAAAAGGCTCAGAAAGGCAGCTGCCATTGCCAGAAACAATCAGACACTGGCAGCTCTGCAGAGCAGTGGCTGCTGGCTGGGCACTGCATTGGCAAGTGTTAATGTGCAGGACCAACCAACCCGCCAGCTGAGGCAAGAACTGCTGGGGCAGGGCAGAGGGAAGAGCTGCTGCCAGGTCAGAGGTGTCCAGAGCCTTTAAAGGAGTCACAGAGTGACTGGATCCCTTTTAACAAACCCATTTTGCAACCCGCACCGTCTAAAAGGACAAATTGCTTTTAGACATCTCCGTGCTACCAACAGGATTGATCACGCCCTGTAAAGTGCAGGTGGTCTTGGGCAATTGTTTTAGAAGCAGATTTGTTGCAAAGGAGCTGAAAGACACCTTGGAAGATTTCAATGACCGCAAGTGTGCCATGGGCTCAGCAGCTGCTGTTTGCTACCAAACCTAGTGATGTAACCACCTCAACTTACTCAGTCCCTGGTTGTGCTTGTTATGTTTATGTGTTAATGCCAAGCTACAGTTTCAACCCTGAAACCTTCCTTTTAACAAACCCATTTTGTAACCAGCACCATCTAAGAGGACAAATTGCTTTCAGACCTCTCTTCTCCGTGCTACCAACAGGATTGATCCCGCCCTGCTGGCATTAATCAGTTGCCAGAAACACTTGGAGACTCGGAGATGGCAGTTAACACACCACCATACACAGAATGCGGGCTCAGCTCTGTGAAAGGGCCACAGGTAGAGCAGAACGACAGCTCTGTCAAGACACTTCAGCTGAAAGTAAACCAAAGAATGAGATTCAGGAGTGAGCCCAGCACGCTCCATCCCAGGATGGGCATTCAGGTGCGTGGAGGCAAAACTGCAAAGTGAAGCCCTGTGAACCCTGCCCAGGGCAGGCAGCAGGCCGGGACCACCATCCCTGCTTGGCACAGCCCCCCAAGCCTCACAGGGCAGTTCAAGCCCCCACACTCTGCAGAACTGATGCCAGGCCATTAAACTGAGCAGGATTCGGGTCAGATCCATGGAGCACAAGAGATTATAACTGGGAATTCAGAGGGGCTACAGTCAGCATGCATGGGATGACACATAAAACCTGAATTTAGGCGGGACCTCAGGTTCTTATATTCTTAATTCCTAATCTAATCAGCAGAGATTACAGCTGGACATGGGACTTGGGTTTTTTTCTCCAAGAAAACATCTTGGGTGTGGTTGTGGAAGGTTTAATGGGGACAGCAGTTTTGATGATCCTGCGTTTTGCCAGGATCCCATGAAAACCTTTAATCCATTTACATTGCATGTTGTCAGGCTGGCCAGGGCTTTTGGAGCAACCTGGGATAGTGGAAGGTGTCCCTGTCCATGGCAGGGGGTGGAAGGAGATGACCTTAAAGGACCATTCCAACCCCAGCCATGCTGTGATTCGATGATTCTATGTGTTTGTTATATCCTGCCCTTCTGTGTAGGTGTGCATAAAGTAGTGAGTGGTAATGCACTTCTTCATATAAGTAAATATACTTTTTTTCCAAATGCAAAGCTGTCAATTCAGTGTTAATACAAAAAAAATGCACCAGTGACACTTGAGAAAATAGAGTCCAATAGTCACAGGTTTGCTCTGAACAAGTTACAGACATTAAGAGCTCAAAGCAATCCCAGCAGACCATTTGCAGTGGTTACAGACGTGCACACAACTCAGAAACTGCTAGAGGGAAATTCATTATTCTTCACTGAAAGACTGATGATCTTCAGCCTTCACAGACTGACTGTTCACCACTGACCCCGGGAGCCCAGTGAGCACCAACATCTGTCACTTCACAGGCAGAGCTGGGCCAGACAAGGCGGGGGCCAAAGCACCTCCATCGTGTGCTGGGCTTGCTGAACAACAGCAAGGGCTGGGGGGAGATCAGCAGCCACACAAACCTGCAGGGAAAGGCTGCAGTGACATGTGGGGTGGCCTTTCCTGCAGCCCCACCCTGTGCAGAGCAACACTGCTGGTGAGGGATAAAGGGCAAGGCAGAGCTGATGCAACTCCAGAACTGACAGATTTCCATAGGCAGATGTACTCACCTCAGGAAGTCAGGACTTAACATGTGGCTAAATGAGCACATGGCAAAAGCACTTTTGTATAAAAAACCCACCTTCATGAATATTCTATAGGTAATATATATGTGGGGACATGTATATGTAAAAACATATATGTATCCTATTTATTACTTTTCCATCTATCTACATGCAGGATAGAAGCACTCCAGTCATTTATTGCTCTTATTTCTAACTTTCTACTTCTGTAACACTGCCACCTAAATATTTAGCCCACAGGTTAGAAAGTGCCTTGGTTTAATCAGGCTATTTCATCCCAACACATTTCAGAATTTCCTGGCAGGGTCCAAGCTCCTCGTGCTGCCCACTGCAGGCACCAGTCCTTTAAAGCCCCACACCCTTGAGCCACAAAGCATGAAGGAAAATATCAGACTTTTACATATTAGCTACCATTTGTCCTTCTCTTCTTAGATTTGTTACATTTGCTTTACAATTTGTGGCATCTCAGCTCAGAGATTTCATTTTGTTTTCATTTTGGCCAAGAAAAACTTCATCTCCTTCATATGAAACCCACAGATCATAAAAACCAGGTACCAGGAAGGACATGTAGTTCCCTTAGTGCATGTTTTCTGTTGAATCATTATTAACAGGCACCTCTAAATTTTGTCTCAATCATACAACCTACCCATTGCTTCGTGTGTCCTTGGACAATTTGTCATGCTGTTTAAGGAAGCTGATTAAAAATGCAAATAGATACATCACATAAGATTGCTGTTTACTTAATCTGATGTTCTCGGGGACATGGGGATTGGCACTTTTTTTTTTAATTGAAAAGGGTTTTATAGATACAAAAGCAGGAATATGCATATATTCCTAAGAAATTGACTTTCATATTATTATTTCAACAACATAGAAACCTTTTGGTAAATGGCTTTAAATTGCTTAAAACTTGTTTTGTAACAACAGGCAGGTGTGGTGTAACTACAGAGATACAGCTATCAAACTGGCACTGCTACAAAAGTATGGGCATCATCTCCCCACATCTGTTTCAGGCCACATCTGCATTGCCCCACACTCACACACTGATTCCCAGTGGGAATTTGAAGTTTCTGTTAAATTTGTTTCTTCAAGGGCAAAAGCTGATGGAATATTTTCTGAGTCCCAGTGCTGGTGGTCAGCAGTGTGTGTCTGTCAGTGTGTATGTCTGAATGCTCATTGCCAGGGAGCAGCAGGGCCTATTCCTACCTGGAGTTTTGATGGATTAACTGTAAAGGAGCAGCAAAAAGACAGATGTTGTTCAGGCTTTTTTAAAACCCAGTCAAAAGTCCAAACTTCTGCCACACAATATGGGATGCCTTGACTGAATGTGCCTCAATGGATGGTAAGCAAAAGTTTTGAAATGAATTTCCATTGAGCTGGAAATTTATAATTCTCATAACAAATCATAATGTAAAACCAGCGCATACATAGTTGAAGTTTCCATTTTCATTGTGTCACAAATGAGTAGTTTCAGCATTAAAAAGTATAGCAGAATAAAGCCATGTTCCACCCTTTGAGCTGTTTGTGAAAGTAACCCTTGTCAAAGTTCTTCATTCCCAGCTAAGAAGGGCAGATTTATATTTGAATAGGAGGCTGAACCAGCTCCTCAGATTTTCCCAGCAGCTTATTAGGAAGTTTTCTGTGAACCTCAGGAATTATAGGGACAGTAAGCCATAGCAAAAGGGGGAAACTGTCACAGAGAAGATCCTCACAAGCATCTGTTCTTGCTTAAAGCTTGCCCCTGGGCAGGTAGGCTTGAGGTTACCCCCTCAGCCTGAAAGTGCCCGAGCAGAGAAGGACCCCCAGTGTGCTGTTTATGGGTGGCAGTGCCCGTAAGTGCTGCTGGGATCACAGTCCCTGCTCCTCATGGAAGGATTGGACGTGCACACACATTGCACAGCACTCAGCAGGCCAGCAAATGAACCCTTCCAGCACTACTCACAAGACTGTTTTCCGTCTAATTAGCACAGCAATTTTGTGATGGAACCAATTAATTACATTGCCAAGCAGCTGGTGATACAGTCACATGGCGTGCAGAGGTCTGTTTCTTAAATTCATTATCTGGAATATTTATCAAGGGCCAAAAAGACTTTCAATGCTGCTAACACCTTTTACTGTGTTATTCTGGTTTGCTCTGTTTGAATTTTGTTCCAATCCTTCCCCCACCTCTGGCTTCCTGGAAACACAACTATCTTTTAGCAGAGCTGGAAGAGCAGCAATAACAGAGTTTGTGCATGGCAACTAATGAGCAGCAGCACATCCACCTTAAAGAACTCACATATCTTTTGGAACTGTGTTGAAAAATCTGTGCAATAATTTTGCCTTCAGACATGCCTCAACGTGCATGAAACTGGGAAATGAGAAAACCTTTTCAGGGGCTCTTGAAAAGCTGCACAATTCACCCCCAGTAAACACCACAGGCAGCCCTTGGGTACTCAGATGTTCCTGCTCACCAGCAAATTTCTCATTAGCTTTTGAGAGCAGGGAATTTTTGGTGGACTTGGGCTATCCAGGGATTCCCAGGGAAGCTGAGCACACACAACTTGATTTGGCAAAGCTGGAATAAGGCAGCAATTCAGTCTCAGCTATCAATTAACATAACAGACCAGTCACCAAGAAGAATAGAATATAACCACCGAGGTAAAACAAAGGGACGTCTTTCCTATTGCCCTCCAAAAACTATCCCATCAATCTGAACACTGGCCAATCATTTTCATCAACACTGGAGTTCTTAAAAATGCATCACAGAAGAATGGGGTTTTTTTTGCTTTGGACTAGACCAGATCCTCTCTGGTGGTATTTAGGTTTAAACTGGCAGCTGTGGTGTGAGTATACAGGCCTTCAAACCAACCCACAAATTCAGATTATAGAACCCAAAAGAAAGGCAGGTTGTGCTTTGGGCAGGTTTAAAAAGGAAAAAAAAAGTACCCATTAGAAGCTTATTTGTCCAACAGTTCTCCTTTTTTTGGTCTGAGAAAGGCTTTTTTCTGTAAACAGAGAAATAAACGCCCAGGTTGCTCAGTCTGTTGTATGTGCTCACTGTGCATGTGCATTCCCTCCAGGGGCTTTTGCATTTGCCAGTCACTACAGGAAATGTGCAAGATCTGCCTCTGAAAACAGTGGCAGCACATCAGCCATGGAAGCAGAACAATGACAGAGGGAAGGGGAAATGACTCTCCAGTACCTCCTGCCCACTGTGTCATTAGTGCCTAACCCAATATCCTGGATGCACGTACTCAGGCATTGGGAGGGAATAAAATGAGAACCTTTTGTTCCAGCATTTATAAAATCAGACACAGGAGCTCCCTGTACCAGTGACCTCAGCACTCATTTAGCACAAGGGAATGCTTTGGCTCGGCCATGCAGCATCTCAGAAATGAGAAGGGCAAAGGAAAAAGAGATGCTAAGAAGGGAGTTCAGAAATAAATACTTAGGAAAGGGGGAAACCAAAACTGACAGCTCTTTCTCAGCTGTATTTTCAACAGCAGTTTTACTGTCCCAGAGCTCAGGGAACGTCTTGTGGCCCAGCACCGTAAGACAAGAGGGAAGGCACAGTGCTTTGAGAATATCCCCTGCTGTGGGCAGTCCAGCCACACTGGCTCTCTGGCCACTGCTATTTGCCCAGTTAGGAGCAGAGATTCCAAGGGCTTACACATGGAATGGTGGTTGTAAAAGAAAGACAGGTTATAGTACTTTACATGTCCTTTCAGCCCCAGGCCTGCACGGGGAAAGCTTTGTAGCTACCCATGGTAAAGGGAATTTTCAGAGAAAGGAACAAAGGTAAAACCTGGGTCCTCAGAATCAGCATCCACAGCATGTATCAAGAGTAAGAGGGGACCTTCCAGTGAGGCCACATGCCAGGAGAGATTTCCATCATATCTGAGCATATCGCTGTAAGATGGAAAAGCTCCGTGCTATTGCCACAAGCCAGTCTGGCAGGAAGAGCCTGAACAAGTGGTGCATCAAACAAGGACAACGTGGGAGGAGGCAATCTTTGTTCTTTTTGTAGCACCCCACACATCCAGTTTCCCAGCCGTGGCACTGTGGGAATATAAGTAAGAGGAACAGTGTGCTGAGATTCCTAAAAGGCTGTTTGTGGCATCCCAGGAATCAACAACAGCCTGCCAAGACATGTGTGTGCCTTCACAGAGATGATTCCTACACAGGACATACTTGCCAACAGATGATGTGTCCACACACACACACACAAACACAGCTCTGTAAAACAGGTGCCTTGATAGAGAAAGAAAAAATAAACCACATAAATTTCATAGTCCAAGATAAGCCCCCAGAATTCAGTTAATTTTTACCCCCCATGGTTGTCTTGGATTTCAGAGACAAATAGTTCCTTCCTTAGCTTACTCTGAGAACTTAATTTTAGCATTTAGGAAGCAAAACCTTGCCATCAAAGCATTGCATTTAATGTGCAGCTACCATGAAATTCAGCTTAATGGGAAAGAACGAGAACTCTTTAAAGTGCATTATAAGTATGAATATATTTGCTTATTTCTTTCTGTATCGGTTAACCAGAATCACCACACAAAACAAACCATTGGTGTGTCTTCCTTTCTCTCTCTTTCCCCCCTCTCTTCCTTGTGCTCTCCTTTCTTGACTGACAGCGATTTTTTGCTGTTAAATCCTCTTGGATCAGAAGCAGAACCACTGCTAAGACTGAACAAAAGCCTTGTACTGCATGTACCCAAGGGAAACTGCCCTGAGAAGCAATGCATGGATTTGTTCCAGTCGAGAAAACAAGCTAATACTTCCCTTGCTGTAAGAGGAAATCAAATGGATAATCTTTGCTCAAGGGTTAACCATACATTTCTCAGAAAATACACTTGGAAAACTAGTGTTGAGTTGTAGCACTTGAGATGTACTTGCCTTCATCTACTCTTTTGCCAGTCCTCCAGCCAATCATTTAGATATTTTTTTTAAGGCTGTATTATCCATCTAGAAACTTTCCTGACACCATGAGAAAGCAATATTAAAGCGTAAAATTCTGCTTCAGATTTAAATATACATTTTCATGAGAACAGAGGAATTTGGCCCACTGAAGCCATGGAGAGTCATAACCTGCATAATCATTGCTCCCTGTCCCAAGGGTGCAACTGGAGGCTTTCGTAGCAAAGAAATATCTTCTACGACACTTGATACTTCTCATTTTATTATTAAAGTAACTAAACACTGCACAAAAACTTAAAATAGCTCTGTGGTGAAGATTTTACTTAGAGCTCATATTAACAGAAGGTTTCTGCTTGTTCTGAGAGCTGCATCCCCCCAGCTCATCCCACAGATTTCCTCTCCCGCAATCAGCACGGGCCATTTGGATTAACAACCTCCATCACTCTCCGGGCAGCCTGATATAAAGTACATATATAATCCTGCCTGTGGAAAGTCCTCTCGAGGTAATCCTGCCCAGAGTCAACCAGGATGGGAACACACCCAATGAACAGTGCCCAGGTTGGATTTTTGGACGGTTCTTGTCAGAAAAGCAGATTTCAAGAGAGGAGTGGCACTGTTGTTTAAATCTCTATTCCATCAACGTAGCAGTTTGAAATATTAAGTATTGACAACACTAAACTTATAATGAATGCATTCTTTGTTTGCATTCATTCCAAGTCCTTCAGATGCCCTTTTAAAGTTGCTCTATCTGAATAAAGGGAATTTGCAATTTCACAATCCTGTTACAAGTTTGTATCCAGGCTTCTCCTGGTCCTTGCCAGCAGTTTCAGGGAAGGCTCACAGACCCTCTGAGGGCAGTTTATGTGTCAGGCACAGGCAGGCACTCAGGAAGGGCATTTCACAGAGCTCCAACCTGCCCTGTAGATGCATCCAGGCTCTTCTTACTTCCCAAATGTGAGATGATTCCCAAAATAAGCTACAAAGTGAAGTTCTAAAAGTGAGTGAATACTCTAAATCTGTGTGGTAGTGTGATGGACCACTGAAACACACTGGGAAACCCAGCTTAAAGCAATCTTTGAAGGAAACACAAATGGAGGGCACAGTCTGGCAGGAAAGAATCCACACTCAAGGGACCCAGACTGCCCTGTGTCTGCCAACTTCCTCCTGAGAAGTTATTCCACCTTCCTTTAACACCCTTTCTTCACCCAGCAAATGAATGTCACGACATTTGTCAGCTTTGAAAACTGCTTTATTATGGGCATCCGAGCACATTTATGAGGCAACCAAATGATACTACTTATATTCAGGAATATCTTTGCAATATAAGCTTCTCTGTTAGGAAAAAGACTTCAGCATCCCAAAAACAGACAAAGGAGCAGGGGGAAAGAGAAAAAAACCCATCAGCATCCAATTAAGAGACAGCTTAGTAAATCAATTCTTATAATCTTGCTGTTCTTAAGACATCAAATTATTTGTTGTAATGATAGTTTAAAAAAATCTTTGTAGCTCTGAATTCACTGTTACTTGTTAGTCTTATTTCTTCATTACTTGAAGACACAAGCAATGCTTTGATCTCCAGAGAGGTTTCAGTTCTTTGGAGCATTCGTGGAATTTATTGGGGTTTAGTAGGAGAATTTAGCTTGTTATGGAAATCACTACCCACCCTTCCCCTGCACAGGGGATATACACCATATTGCATACAAAAATGCTGTTGCTGGGCTGGTTACAGATCTCATATATTACCTGGATTATCAAAACTAATGGCAGCAAATATCCTGTTCTCTTACAACTTTTATTTACTCCTTCTAAGGATAAATTTGGAAGGCTGCTTCTTCCAGTATGGTTATGTTTATTCAGCATGTTTTCCCTCTTTTATTTGCTGGCATTAAGCTTTATTTAATGCACATTGTACTGCCTGCTGAGGGTCACTATTTGTTAATCTTGCCTCATATAGAAAACCCTACTGATACACTTCCAACTTTTGTGAGCAGAAATGAACAATGGCCATAATTGCAACAGCCCTCAAGTAATTGTTAATTAGAGCAGAACTTTTATCCATCTTGTGCATCTCTAATCTGACAACTTATCTTTTCAGAAGCATGCAGCTAAGAAGAATAGAAGGTTTAGAAAATAACAACTAAGCACAGAACTGTGGCCCACAGTAAATGTGAAAGGCAAGCCTGGCCCCCTTTGCCTCCCACCTGGAGACACCAACCATGGCCAGTGGAAACCAGTAGCTTCAAGAGAGGAGGATGGGCAGGACTATCAAGCCCAGAGGCCGGTGCTGGGTCCTCCTGCAATGGCACAGTCATTCTCTCCATGGCCTGTGAACTTGGAGGGGGCTCAGTTCTGCTAAATACAGCTATTTTCAAGATAGAGGTAATGACAGGAAATTATCTGACAGGATATAAAGAATGACCAGTTCTGTTTCACAGTGAGAAATGATCAGTGGTATTGTTATAATTTGAAATATATTAATGTATTTCTGTGAATAGTTCTCTTTTTTCAGGAAGAGAATCTGAGGTTTAGAAGGGAAGTTTCTATCCAGCAGCTCCAAAGGCTGCTCCTTAAACCCCCAACACACACAAGGAACTGTTCTAGTTAGAAGAGTCACCTTGGCATGCCTTCCCCTTCACCTCTTACAGGAAGACTATGAATGTCAGAAAAAGCTATTTTAAAACATTTCAGGAAGTTTTATTTTAACATTGCTATAACAAAAACTTCCAAAACAACAAGACAAGCCCATCAGGGAGGCAAAAATACTCTCCTGAAATCTAGAGAGGCAAAGCTGTGACTGTTTTGCAACTTGCACCTCAGTGTCCCTGAGCTGGGACATTTCATGCAAATAAAACCAAGAGTGCCCCTACAGTGTCTAAACTGTGCACAAAAGCACCTTCCTGAACTGAGGCCTGACTTCTGTGTCCACTATCCTTTTATAAAGAGTAGGATCCATGTTTTGGCACGTTGACTTTATGAAACATGAGTAAGTGGAAAACACTGTATGCTGTAGGATTGAGAACTGAGATGAAAAACACAGGGAGAACAGAAAACAGTCAGCAGGGCCAGGGGGCAAAAAGTCTGCTTGAAATCCTAAATTCAAGTTTGCCATGAGTCAGAACTGAAATAATGTGGTTGGTTCCATGTGAGTGCTGAACAGAGGAGGCTTGTTCCTATCATTCCATTGCAAGAGAAGTGTTTATAGCTGCCAGGCTTGACAGAATAATGACAAATAAATGCAGATTATATAAAAATACATAAGCAGGGGAGGAGAAAAATATATGTAGTGGTAGACAGTAAAATATTCTGATCCATCTTATTAAGCATCACTGGTGGCTCTCACAAACAACAGTCATTCACAGAACTAGTAAATGATGTTTATAAACCAAAGAAACCCTGATGACACCCTCACTGAGGAGAGAAGGAGAAGCCATCCCTCAATCCTTCTGCGTGGGAGAGCCAGGGAAAGGCACAAAGCAGGGATATGTGAAAGGAAGACTGAAGACTTCTGGGTCTAACTTAGTCTACATTCCTGGCCTAAGGCACCGACTCCCTCACCATCTTTGTGAAGGGAACTTAGAGAAGTTACAGGGGGAATGAAGCACCCTTTTAGTGCAGTTACAGGGATAGCCTTTGGTTTCCATGGATTCAGCTGGCTGGCCCAGCAGTGCTGGATGAATCTGAAGTGGAATTCCTGACATTGGAGGGCTGGATGTGCCTGGTGCCCCCAGCTGAGCCCTGTCCCACATGGGGGGCTGGATGTGCCTGGTGTCCCCAGCTGAGCCCTGTCCCCATGCTGAGGGCTGGATGTGCCTGGTGTCCCCAGGTCAAGGCTCTCCTGCTTCATGTCAGTGCAACTCTTCATGCATCTTGCTCTAGAAACCAGGCCTGGGGATCAGTCCTGTGCCTGCCTCTCATGCCAGTCCTGCTTCCAGGATCCAATGGTTGTGGGAAAGGCTTTTATTCCCCCAGTGTGCTCCATGCCATGGCAGTGGGGGCAAAGTGCTGGGCAAGGGGCAGCAGTGCCAGGGCTGGCACTGCTCCCTGAGTGTCCCCAGTGGTGACACCCAAACTCTGGTGCTGAGAACAAACAGAGCCATCCCCGGGATTCTCCCGGCACGGGGAAATGTCACAACTGACACAATGTTTGCAGTAATAAGCTGTGTTGGCAAAATTCTTGTAGATGTCACCAAAATGTAAATGAACTCCGGCTGACTCAGGCAGGCAGTCTCCAGAAGAAAGAGGCACAGAACTTATTTGCATTTAGCAGGGGATTACAAATATCGCTGCTCTCTCTCCTCCTCCCAGACTGAGGCTGCTGGCTCAGTGTCAGCAGTGCAGAGATGCATTTCTCTTTCTTGAAACTAGTTTAATACCATGAGAATACAGAGTGTATCCCTGCACTTGGCAGCCACCTCTTTTCCACACAAAGTTTGCTGAAGAAGTCCTGATTCTCAGTACTGGGAATGTGGTGTAAGAGACAGCACAGCACAAACATGTTGAAGTAAATAATTAGTGCAGGAACAAAGAGATCAGTCAGTGAAAATACAAGACAGATTCATCACTTCAATAAGACACAGTGAGGTCAGTTCACGGGCTTTTGTTGGCTACAAACGTTTTCTTGCTCCAAATACTGCACTGGATATAGGAGGCAGCACGGGCTTGACAAAGTACTGCAGAACCCCCATTCTGGAAATATTCTGTGGAACATGAACCAACAAGAAGGGCAGACAATTTAATTGATGATAAAAAGCATGAATGACACAGGTATAATGCAACATCTTAATTTCTGTTGTCTGGAGAAAGGAGACATCAGAATAAAAACGAAACACCCAAACAGTACAGGAATGTCACTTCCATCTCCCACGTTTTAAGGAATATAAAGCAAAATAAGAAAAATCCAGCAGACATAACTGTCATATTTTCACCATAAAGAACCAGGAGCACAGTAATCTCCACTACAGAAAAGATGAAAGCATTAAAAAAAAAAAAGGGAAAAAAAAGCCCTGTTTCCATAGCAAGTCTCCTTATTCCTACTTTCCATCTTCATATAACCCATGTAATATTCATTAATTGTTCAGCGTAAGGAAACAGTGTGCTGGCAATTCATTTCTCTTGCACAGGTGATAGCAAGTGCAGGAAAAATCTGCAGAAATAGAACGTGACTTAACACAGGGCACAAGACAGATCATGTGCCACAGGAAGCGGCAGTCCGGCTTCATTCACATCCCAGGGAGATTCGAGGAAGAGCAGAGCGAAGTCAGGCACTAAAATGCTGTCAGTCACAGATCCTGTCCCACCAGGTGGGTCAGCCCGTGGTGCCCCAGCCCCAGAGCACTGCAGAGCATCCCTGCCAGCCTTGCCAGGGCACGACCAAGGTTCTGCCCCCACTGCACCACCCGAGTGCTGACAGAGCCCAGCACGGCATCTCATGGCTGAAGGAGCCAAACAAGGGGTCAGTCTCGGTGTGCTGAAATTGGGCACTTTTAGGGTATTGTTGGTGCTTGAGAAAGTGCCTCGTCTCACAAGTGATGCTGAACACCCTCAGGGTTTGGTGCTGGGCAGCTTGGCACTGTTGGGCACCGATATCATGTCCTCCTTTGGAAACAGGAGTGAGCATTTAGACTTTAGACAAGTTTCTGGTGCATCGTCTTTTCTACTGAGACAGAAAAACTCTGCTGGAGATGTAAGTGTTAAACTTCCAGTCAAGCACCGTGTCCTCTCCACCTTGCTCTGACAGGGGCTCTGACACAAAATAAACCCAGAGATTTCCCTTCTGTAACCCAGCAAAAGCCATTTGAAGGCTCAGCTACGTGTTGTGTAGGAAAAGGGCACCTGGAGGATCAGAGCTGGGGGGGGACAGTTCTGCTCCCAGCAGATGTGCCGTCCCACCAGAGGGAAGGGCTGGGCAAGCAGCCTCCTCTGTGTCTTCCAGAGGCAAACTGGAATTCAACAAACTGATAGAAAACATTCCTTAGAGTCAGCAGCTCTCCTACCAAATTAAGGAAATTTAAAAATTTTGCTGAATTCTCCAAGTTGCAGTGAAAAAAGCCCAATTTTATCAGTAGGAATTGCCAACAAGAATGAGAAGAGCTCTTTAGTAAAGGATGATATTAAGGCTGATATTAGGCAAACTGATTTCATATTGATCTTGATTTGGGATCATAGCACAGAAATATCTCTGATAATGCAGCATATACACATTTGTAGGACACAGAGACAGGTTTTATGGGTTTGATGTATGCATATTAAATTATCTTGAGTAAGAATCCAAAGGACAGTGTTTATAAAGTATACAAAACCTTTAAATTATGTTCCCCTGCTTAAAATTGCTTTCGACGTTTAGGAAAAAAGTATTACTAAGATCAAAAATGCTTTGCCAACATTCTGAGAAAAATCAAAACTTCTCTGAAAAACCACAACCATAACAAAAAAAGAGTGCAATTCCAATCTAATTATATAAGTTTGCAAATTACAATTGCAGATATGTTTCTAACTTACAGATGAATAATTAATCTGGTCTCATACCATGATCACTATGCACCTACTTCTGTAAAACCAGTATGAGTGCAGTTCTGAGAGGGACCAGCATTCCCCCAACATATCTTGGGGACATCCTGCTCCCTTAGACTCCTTCCTCAGGGAAGTGCCTGCTGCTCTGTGATTTCCTGTCTGGGAATGATTGAGAGATGAGCAGAAAACTGAGCCTGTGCACCAGATCATTTGGCTGGACACTGTATTGATTCCTCCTGTAATAACTCAGGAAGCAGTGGAGATGAAGATTTGTTTGGAGAGAGGAGCAATAGTGCAAAGGACATTACAGGGTACCTGTTCTTCATCAGGGATATCAACCTCATAGGGAAAGAATGAAAGGAGAAATCTTGGCCTAAATTACTCAGAGGAAATAGAACCATAATCCAGTTAGTAATCACCCTGACAAATATTGTAAATTAATGCACTAATCATTGTTCATTATTTTTTATCTCACTCACAGTAATTTTCCGGGGTTGATGTGTATGTTTCTCTTTGCAGAGCTTTTTCTGGGGTTGATGTGTATGTTTCTCTTTGCAGAGCTTTTGGGTAATGAAAGGCTGAGAAAGGGCAACATGAGGAACAAACATACACATTGTTAGGCTATGTCCAGCCTCTCCTCAGGCAGGGTTTATCTCCAGATAACCCAGGGGGTGAACAGGAGCAGTGATTTCCTTTCTGAAGCAAAAAGTTCACTGAGCAGTCTCAGCACTTCCCGACTCAACAAGGTTGCCCACACCTCCCCAGGCAGTCAGTGCCTGCAAGCCCAGGTATATTGTTAGCAACGAGGCCATCTGCTTTCATCAGCAACCCTGCCTTCCCTCGCCCAGCCCTAAAATCTGGTATTTTAGGGACTGTGCAGCAGCTGCTACTTTGAAAAATCTGTGATCTTGTTCCCAGAAGGACTTAACAAGATAGTATTAACAAGGGACACAGTAAATATGAATGCATGGATTATTTTAATAATCCAAACAGCATGGGATTTCTTGTCTCATAGCCTGCCAGCTCAAGGGAGAGCAGAGCATCCAAAGTGGAAGTCCCTGCACTAAATGCTGCTCAGCCTTTAGAACAAATTGTAGTAGGGCAGCATGGACAGGCTGAACATTATAAAGTGTGGATGTAACTCCAGAAAACACAGTGATTATCTTTATTAACTCTTCTAGGACATTTCTCCAATTAATACCAATGCAGAAGCCATCTAGAAGGCAGGATTTATTGCTGCACAGTTCCTTCCTTGGTAAAGAATTGTGATCTGTTCCTTTATCTTCAGCAACCAAAACAAAAGCAAACAAACCAATCCCAACAAGCAAAAACCAAACCCACACACAAACAAACCAAAAATCAACCCATAGAAGTCATCAAACCAAAAAAGCCACACCTAAATCCAAACCTCCTTCCCTTACCAGCTTCCAGTGGGAGGCAGGACCTCTCCCTCCTCCAGGTCATGAACAACTCGGGGCTGTGGTTTCCAGACATCCCTCAAAAGGCACCTTGTGATGCACCAGAAGACAATGAGGAGTTAAAGGAACCGTTTGATACATGCAGAGATTTCAAACCTTTCCCACTCTCACATTTTCCCCCAAGCTTCAGGACAGTGGGTACTTCAGAATTTTTTAAAACATAAATAATTATAACAATCCAAAAAGCACCCTCTTTCCATTGTCATTCCAACTGAGCATTTTGGGAGTACAATTGTGAAGGTCATGGGTTTATAGCTCAAGAGGAGCAGGTGAACAGCCATTTCTCAGAGGTAACATGGACTTAAATATTGCTTTGAGGCAATGTGGTAATTCTGAGATCACATCTCTACAGCAGATCCACACTGACTGTTAGCTTTTTAATAATTAATATGCAGCTCATCTCAGCTGTTCTATTTCATTTTCCAGCTACAATAACCATCAGGAGTTCATGCTTACCCTACAGCACAGGAGCTTTAAAGAGAAAACAGCCACCTTGTCTGAACTTATTTGTGTTGACATCTCAGTAATCTGTCATTGCCCTGCTCTTGTTGAAACAATTGAGGGTCAAGCCTTCCATATTGTCTCAGCACCATTTTTCCTCTTATTACTTTCAGTGTTACATCCCTTCCATGAACAAGCCTTTTTCACCCCAGCATTCACTTTTCTGCAGCTCACACACTGCATTTTGTATAAAATAGGAGCTATTTCCACGCTGTCACTTTCTTCACCAAAAAATTAATTGTCTATATTAATGCAAAGAACATAAAATTTCAACTTGCTTTTAATCTTTGGACGTCTCTTAATCTGATTGCACATGCACCAGAAACTGAAGGGCTCCATCTCTTCAGGCCAGAACTGAAGCAGCAGAACATCCAGCCATCCCATGCAACTATTAGTCCACAAATCTAAGTTTGCCAGTCTCTTTGAGATGGTGATAAATTCTTCTGCTGACAACTCTTTGCATTGCCCTCACATGGAAGGACATTCTGGGTTCTCCTGTAACACAAGTTTTCCTTGTGGTGGGGAAGATCCCCAGTTAGTTTGAATAGAAGCACCTTAACTGGCCACAGCACGTGAGCCCTCTCAGCCTCACTAAGCACCTGACAAGGCACCCCTTATCTGCCAGCACACAGTTGGAAGGAATCATTCAGGCAGGGAAGAGGAAACTGGAGAAGGGTTTCACACGTTTTTGTGAGTCCTTTTTAGTTAGTTAATCAGCAATTGCTGTTAGCAAGAATGTAGATTGAAATCCCTCTGCAGTCATGTGTGATCAGGAGAACCAGGGACAGAAGTGATTTCCTTTTCTATTTCAAAGTTGTCTATACCCTTCCGTATGTACCTACCCGTACACTTGAAGGGGACAGAAGAGGATTTTACATCAGCCTACATACTGGTTTCTCCACCAAGAATCCCATAATATTTCTTCCTAATTCTCTTTTCTTTTTTTCCAGTGGGTAAATGGGAATAATTTAACAGACACATTGCCATTATGAATATCAATAGAAGAACAACAAGAGTTTAGCATGGGTTTAAACACCCTATGGACACAAACAACCTTTAACATAGAGTGAACTCCAAGAAGGTGGAAGCTGGATGGTATCCCTGGATACCTCCAGGCAGAATCCCTAACAGAGCCTTCACTTGGGCAGTTTTACTGGAACCACCCCCGCAGGGCACACTTATTTTCTGGTCCTTTTTGTTCAAAAGCCACAAAAACTAAGTGGCCTCAAAGGCAGCCAGTGTGCCAGGGTCAGACATTGCCCAGGCTGCTCTGTGGGCATTGCAGGAGTTCTCAATCCACGTCCAGCACCGCTCATTACAAAGGGATTTATAAATCCCTCGGATTCAAAACTTAATCATCTTTCCCATAACGTGTAATTATTTAAATGGAGTATAATTTCAGTCACAGTGTGCTCACAGAAAGAGCCTGAGTTCTTGTTCTAACCCTGCTCTGCATCCTTCTATTATTATTGTCACTCAGCCTCAGCTGGTGGCAATGCAGAACAATGCACACTGAATTTCTGTTTCCATTAGAAATATTTCCTTTTTAAATCATATTTGATGTGAAAATAAATCGCTTAGTTTAAGGAACAGGGAAGAATACCTACAGCCTAGACCTTCAATTGCCTGGGGGGAAATGGTGCAGCATACAGAGATGATGCTCAGGCTGTCTGTAAATATCAGTCCTTCTGAGCATGTATGTGTTTGGGGCCAGCTCAGCCCCTCTTCTGACTTCCCAGCTGCCAGAAATGATGTAGCTATTGATGATAGCCCTATGCTGAGACTGGCCTTGAAGAGGAAACTGCATTTTCCATTTAAAATACTCATATATACACACAGCAGCTTATATTGAGAGGTGAACTTTCTGAAAGGCTACACTTGGGGTGGGGAATTTTGTTTGTTTGCTTTTAAAGTCCTTCCTCTGCCACCTCAGATGAAAGAGCAACCAACATCATGTTGTTGAGGAGAAGGGACTGTGTAGAACCCATAGAATGAACTGTAAAAGGCAGCAGAATGTCAGCTGGGGAGGCCCTTCCCCAGCCCCAGGGCTGTGGGGGTTCTCCCCTCGCTGGGGCTGATTCAGCTCTGCCAGACAAAGCCAGGGAGGGCAGAGAGGGCGCTGGCACTGAACAGCCCCTGCACACTGCACAGGTATCTGGGGGATGCCCTTTGGCTGGGTGGCAAGTCCTGCACTGCCAGTTACCAACCCTGTCACCAAAGGGGGCTTCTATAATAAGCAATATGGATTTTCCCCCGTCTTTTTTTTTTTAAAGTAAAGTTCGAGTATTTAATTTCTACAAATCTTTCAGTGCCCTTGAATTTCAGTGGCTCCATTAGCAACAAAGAAAGCAGGTGATTGAAATTGTCCCCAGAATCAATATCTGGTTTGCTATTATTGACATTCCTGCAGCTGTCTAAGCAGAAGTCCTAGTCCTATTCAGATGAAATCTGAGGGCATTAAATCATTTCTTAATGGTATAAGAAAACTCCTTGATTTATGCAGGCAGACACTGCTGTAGCTTTTACAGATACAAATGATAATGTAAGTTATACTATGGGCTTTGTGTACTCTGCAACATCATCACCATAATTCACATGGAAGTGCAGAACAGCACTGCACACCACTTTAATTATTTTTAAAAATCCATATCACCTGGAAAGAAAGCCCGAGATGTGTCACAGATGGGGTGGCAGCACCCCTTAAAGGGACAGCTGGGCATTCCAGCCTTTGGTAACAGGTTTCTGTCTCAGCACCCCATCCCTCACACAGCCAGCTGGATCAGTGTTTCAGCTCTCTGTGTTTTCTAAGCACTAAGCATCAGGCACTCCTCTATGTACTTTTTTAGTACATTTCTACTCTCCAAGACTGGTGAGGAGGCTGGAAAAAGAAGTAGGATTCATTCCAGTAAGAACAGCCCTAAATAAGAAGCAGCACAGAGCCACAAGCACTCCCAAAGTGCTGCAGGTGTAAATACAGGGTGGATCTGGTTCCTGGAGCTCAGTCAGTAGTCCAAGCTCAGAATTCAGTTGCAGCTGATTTCCTCATCAGCTTTTTGACAGTATTAAGTCATGTGAGCAGGGGAAGGATTGCTGAACAGTGATGGCCAACAGAGCCCACTGACCAGTTCAGTGCAGCACCAGGACAAGACAAAACTTCATCATTTACAGGGTATCATAAATGTGAGCCAATTTCATAGTAATCAAGTGGCTAATTGATTTACAGATTCATAAATGCAGACAGTGGGCAGCAGAGCACAGGTCAGCTGCTCACCACCTGCAACTCTCTGAGCCAGAAAGAATTTCATCACTGCCTTCTCGTTTTCTCTGTGCAGGTTGAAGGGGAAGTTTGTAGAGAGGAACTTTTCTGTGGAAGGCCTTGCCTTTTGGGGTTTTTGTTTGTTCCCCTCACCACCCAATATAAATTGTGTTTCCTGCCTGGGCTCCACCTGAGTGTCATTTAGGTCATGTTAGATACAGTTCAGACAGAGCTCAGCCTCCTAAAGACATGAGACCTTGAGAACACAGTTCAGACAGACAGACTGCCAAGGTAAAATATACCATTATTTGCCAATTATATTTTTTTAAACACTTAAGAAAAATTATTATATTGCTATATTTTTTCCTGAAATTCTATATGAGAAGCTGATGTGCCAAAAAACCCTGAGTCTCTCACAATAAAAAAAAATAAATTATTGCTTTTGCCCTGGTCAAGTCAAGTCACTACCAACATGAGTTAGATCTGAAGGTAACTTCCCTGTAAAGGGTGAAAGAGGATTCTCATCATACTTATTTCCAAGGCCTAATACAGAGTTTCTGAGAAAAGTAATAGGTTCAGGTCCTGCTTATAAAACTGTGTTAGTTCGAAGTTGTTTGAATATGAGAAAAGAGGGGGAAGAAAGCATTGTCCGTCAGAAAGTGGGCTGTTACCCTTCCAGAGTGATTTGTTTCACTGCAGTGGCATTTACCATGTTGATAAAAGAGACCATGGATCAGAAAATTGGAAGATTTTTCCTGTTAATTTGAAACAGCACCTATACAAGCTGCTGTGACATCAACATAATACCCTAAAGCCACAGCATCTGAAAAGATTTATTTCCTGAGCCCTCATGCAGCCACACTCCCTTTGCTTCTGACATTCTCAATTTGCAGGCTGCTGGTGATCCAATCTTACTCATTCTGGCTCTATAATAAGGATGTCAATGCAAGAAGAGAAAAAGTCATTATCTGATAGCCAGCAGACATGATAAAAGGCAGAGTTAGTTATCTTGGAGGAAAGGCCACCCCTTCTGCCTTGGAGGAGCTTCTCAAGGTCATGGGCAGCTTTGGTGCCTCTAAGGATGTTCCAAATTCACTTTAAGCTGTGGGCATCAGATAAAACTGAAATAATCCCAGCACACAGTCTCAGGTCTCAATAAGGTTTTGATTTTTTTACTACTCATCACTAGAAATATTTAATTCTGATTAGAACATAAATATGCAGTGAAAAATATTGAAGGGACAACGTGAGCTGCAGAGAAACTTAGTCTGAGTTCCTGGGTCCTGCCTAATGGCATTCATTGGGTTTGGATGATGCTGAAGTGTCTCCCACAGCAGCAATCATCAGGTAAGGCTAGTTAATCACTTGTACAGGAGGATTTTTACCTCAAATTTAGAAATAATAATTAACGTCCTCCATTTGGGGGAACTGGTAAAATGTCACTGGTGCAGCAACTGACAGCAAAAATGTATTTATTCATCAACTTTGTCAAATATCTACTCAGTGCCATTCCCGGAGAAAAGCCCCATTGAGGTACAGGTTTGAAGCAATCCCTACAGAGTTATTACTGAATATCAATTGTGGCTTAAGAGGCAGTTTAATTTTCTGTGTGGAAATCAGAAGCAGAACAGAACTGTGTGTGAGAACAGTGTGAGAGAGAACTAAACGTGCTCCTGGGCCTCCTGAACTGAAAATTCCTTTCCCCATAATATTTGTATGGCTGTTGTAAAACTGGTTTATGGAGAGGACATTTCCTAGACTATTCCAGTCATCCACGCATTTGCTCAACTTTGCTACAGGAGAGAGAGAGATAAATACAAAACGACCAATAGCCCTCCCTGCTCTTTGCATCATCATCACTGCTTTTGGCTCCCATAAGCAGATGACACCCTGGAATTTAAGCCTAAGTGAGGTTTAAACCCTTCTCAGGATCCAATGGAATAGCTTTGGATGCAGTAGAGATTTTAAATTTTTTTTAAATGTAAGGTTTAGCTCCTATTGCATTCAATGAGTTGAGTAACACCCCTCTCTCTCTCTCCCTTGCTACAGGGATGCTCTGTACAGAGCCAGCCCCTGTGACCCAAACCCCTTTGCAGCTGGTTTTGGTACTGCACCCCCCTCCCTCCTGCTGGGAGCTCCTGCCAGGCACTGCACAATGCTCAGAGCAGCAGCAGCTCAGCCAGAGCCCAGTCCCACAGGGCAGCACCCAACTGGTCACTCTCTGGCCAGGCTAAATCATCCTTGAACAGGAACTGTTCACAAAGGTAAAATCAACAAAATCTTTGTTAGTTCCACTGATTTAGTGTATCGATGTGCCTCACTGGGACCTCTCTGCTCCTTTCTGACACCTGTCCATCACCTCCCCCTGATAAGCAGACTGCATAACCCAACACTGTCCAACCAGGGACTGAAAAAATGACAAATCAGGAACGTGCTGTAAATTGCTTCATGGTTTGAGACACTTTGTTGTGATTATTTAAAAACCAAGGGATACTCTGCATTATCTTAAACTGACCTTCCCCCCACTCATTTCCAGCCCTGTACACTTTGATAATACAGTGTATTTAAAGGAGGTGCTGGATCATCATCCCCCCCAGGATGTCCATGCAATACCCACATTCTGTCCGTGTGCTCCAGCTCAGCAAACCATCCCCAGCCCACCCTGCCCTCAGGCAGGCCTGTCCGAGGCTGGCAGGGCTCACTCTGCACACAAAGTCCTGCCAGTGCAGCACGTCAGCACTTCTGCAGGAGCTGGTCCTGCACGTTTCAGTCTGGGAAACAAAACCACTCCATGTCTCACCCTCTCCACCACTCATAACATGAATTATCATTGTTATTAAGATCACAGAATCACAGAATGTGCTGAGCTGGAAGGGACCCACCAGGATCATCAAGTCCAGCCCTCAGCCCTGCCCACAACCATCCCCAGGAGTCACCCCCTGTGCCCCAGAGCATCATCCAAACCCTCCTGGAGCTCTGGCAGCCTTGGGGCTGTGCCCACTGCCCTGGGGAGCCTGGGCAGTGCCCACCACCCTCTGGGGAAAGAAGAGCCTTTCCCTGAGATCCAACCTGAGCCTGCCCTGGCACAACTCTAGGCCATGACTATAAACCAGAGGAAGAGATTTGCTTCTCTCAGCAGGATCCCCCCTTAGAACCATCTCTGATTTTTAAAGGGTACCAAAAAAATCAATTACAGAGACCATTTCAGCCTCACTAGAGCTGATATGCCTTCAGAAGGAAAAGGAAACAAAACAACATAGCACCAGCAAACTCAGCTATTTCAGTATGGAGAGAAGTGACTTTCCCTTCTCTCTCCTCTGGGATACAGGCAGGTAAAAGGCACTGAGGAAGGAGGGCTGTATCTTGGGAAAAGCAAACTCCCAGGACACATCTCCCCACTCAGGTATTTCACCCTGCCAGGATCCGAACCAGCTGAAACTTCCACAGAATTTACTGCCACGTTAGAAAGGGATAAGTGTCCCTTCAAAGACAGGTTTAACAGCATGAGAGAGCACAACACACACAGAAAAGTCAAGTTGCACCACACCTCCTTCAGTTATGGGGCGTTATTTACAACTGCTCTGTTGAGAAGCAGAAGTGCTGCATAAAATAATACAATGTGATATGGAAGGGATTTTGCAGTTAGATGGTTTATTGTCTGACACGGAGTGGACAGTTTGTAGGCAATTTACCAGTAGGACTCCCTCTAAAGTAAGTGGTCACTCAGACAGGTTCCATTTGTGCTGTGATTCAGAGATGCCACCACTGGATAAAGCAATGGTTTGTGCATCCAATATAATTCATATTTAGAGGGTTAGATATAAAGTATTTATGCATGTATTGTTTACAATTTGCAGTTTCATGGGAAAAAGTACAACTTACCTCAAACCAAAAAAGATAGCATTCTGTTATTGGTGTTGGGTTTATGGGCTTCACGTACATGTTCTATTCTGAATGAAAAACCATAACGTTTTTGTATACAGAAATGTACAGTTTATCAACAGAAGATGTACTTGGATAACAGGAGGAAAATTTATAAGAAGCTCCTTTGCCAAAAGTAATACAAACACCTTTTGGCCCCCAAAGCTTCAAACCCAAAGGGTTTATACCAGCCCAGCCTCTGGTTCTGTAGGTGTTTGTCAGCCGAGCAGTCCCAGAGCAGGGTCAGAGGGGGCACACAGAGCCACAGGACAGGTTTGCCAGGCACACACTGTGTCACCCGCTGGGCTCAGGGCACTGCCTCATTCCTTCCAGTGAGGGCAATATTGCAATGTATCTCGGCTTTACCAGACACTGGGTTCAACTGCATTAAAAGCATAAAAAACCCAGAAAGATTCATGATGGTGAAGAAACAAGAGATAAAACAGATGAGATTTGGGACAGTGAAGGAAGCCCTGAGAATGTGGTAGATAAATGGGCTGTCTTGAAATAAACTACTTCAAGTACCAGTGGAGAGCACATGACAGAGCACTTTCTCTATGAAGTCACTGTGCTTT
Source organism: Scytalopus superciliaris (assembly GCA_013400415.1). Taxonomy (NCBI): domain Eukaryota; kingdom Metazoa; phylum Chordata; class Aves; order Passeriformes; family Rhinocryptidae; genus Scytalopus; species Scytalopus superciliaris. The sequence goes on from VXBX01001524.1 coordinate 129,577, forward strand.
ATAGAATTTGCTATAAAGCAAAATAGGTCCAAATATTAGTGCTCACACTGGGTGGCACCACAGGAATCTCCCAGAGTCAATGTGTTAAGATGCCAGCTGGCTTTCATACACAACTAAAAAAATAATAACAATAATAATAAAACCCTAATCTACTTTTTCCTCAGACAGTCCCTCCTCCTGTTTAGAGGATCATTTAGAATTTATCCCAAGTTTTAAAAGGTCTGGGAGCACTCACCGCAGCCTCTACTTTGTTCTCACTGCAGCCCCTTTCCTTTCCCCCTTGACAGAAGTTTATCACCATCTCCATTTCAGTACTAATTGGCTTCAAGTTGAAGACCACAAGCCCGATAGTGGGTGGGGCCACCTCCCACCCCAGGCTCATGTTCTCATCATGCTGCCAACAAAGTTGAGTTTTATTTTACGTTTGCAAGTCAGCCAAAGTTCCCAATAAATCACCTGCCAATCCCTTCAGCTCAGGTGTCAATCCCCTGCCACTGGGATTTAAACTCTCACTGCTGTGATATTTGCATCTTTCAAAGACAGAATCTGCAAAAATCTGAAGAAACAAGGGTATGGAAAGCCAGCAAGAGCACACATTTGTTGGACACATTACAGCAGAGATAGCTAAAAAAATGCACAGAGGAGAAGAATAATTAGAACTTTGAAGTTTGAGGAAGTCTAGTTCTAGCACAGGATCAGCAGAATCCACCCCTGAAACACATCCCAGACCCCCAAACTCTTTGCACTAAGAGTATTAAGAGGACAGTTGTCCATAAACTTTTGATTGATTGCTACAGCTCATTTTCAGAAAATCCAGTTTTCTCTTCTGGCATAAAATACTTGGTAAAAGCTCAGCACATTTCTTGGCTGTCTGTCTTAATTGCTTGTAAAGATCCTCAGCCAACAGTCGAGTGCTTCTAGAAAATTACAAAAATCCCCACTACATGTTAATTCCCCTTTTTGATGTATTGTCATTTCTCTCAAGGTTAAGCACCAGCCACTGATAATATACATTGGCTTGAAGCCATTGTCTTCTTTTCAAGCTTATTGGGACTGCAAGACACAGAGGGGTAATTCCCAAAGGAAAAGAGCAGGGAAAACACTACTGAAAGCTTATCTGCAAACATCTATCCATGCAAAAGCACTTGCACTTCTTAAAGCACATATTCACTTCACAGAATATTCAAAATAGAAAAATTTTGTTAGCCTTGGTTGCTGTAGGAAACAAATTATCTGTTCAACTGGCATATATCCAGATACAAAAATATACCCAGGCCACATTCAACAGCCAGTCTTGGTGTGCAGGCACCTCCAGGAATTTATGCATCAATCACATTCTGGTTTTCTGGTCCGGAGCAACAAATAGGAGGTTTCTTTTTAATTTGAGAGAGGTGGGGAGGGATCTGCTAAAATCCTAATCCTTTTTCCCATAATTTATACCATTTCTGTTCCCTCCCTTAGACCCCCATAAATACATCTAAGGGCAATTAATTCACATGTATAATCATATGTCACTGGTTGATTCTCTAAGGGAAACTTACAGTTTAACTTTTGATGCTCTCTCTGTAGCTTGTCTCAAAAGGATATTTGACTAGGGAATAAATTACTGGAGCTATTCTCCCTTAAGCAGATTTATTATTGAACTTAAATAATACATTTATAGATTTTATTTTTTTTTTACCAGGGAAAAGAAATTTCCTCCAAGCAATCCCACCACCCTCCTGCTACAAATCAGTTCCTTGGGATGCTGAGTCCTCTCACAAACTAGAGCATGTTCTGTGCTACAAAAGCTGCTCGTTCCCTCCTGCCCAAAACTTTCCCTGCAAATCCTTGGAGTCTTTTCCCACTCTGTTCCACTCGGAGCTCAAATTCTTGGGTCTTCACATTCCTCCTCATGCAGTTAAGTTCTTACAGCATTAGTCAGACCATGGTGCAAAGAATCTTGCCAGGGAGAGATGACGGAACATCTGCCACTGGCTCCAGCAGGACATTCCCCAGTGCTGGTGACAGCCCTGCTGCAGTCACTTCCTGACAGCACCAGAAATCACTCCGATCCATGGGTTTTCCACCACGGATGTGCCTCAGGCTGCCTCAGGCCTCCCTTAGCTGTGCAGCACTGCCTGTGCATCTCCCTCCTCACCACTGACACGTCCCTTCTCTCTCTGCGCAGCAGTTCCCTTGAACCAGAGCAGCCCCAGCAGCGAATTCCCCAGCTATGGAGAGAGCGGGAGTGACACGAACCTGCTGGTGTCCCCACTGCTGGTGGCCGGCGTGGTGATCGGGCTGGTGCTGTTCCTGTCCTGTGCCACCATCGTGGTGGGCAGCCTGCGCAAGGACGGGCGGCTGCGGCACCCGCAGCTCCGCAGGGACGCCGTGTACGGTAAGAGGGGCAGCCCCACAGGGAGCAGCCCTGCCCACAGCCTGCTCTGGGGGCAGCACAAACCCCGGGCCACTGGGAGAGGGGCAAAAAATACCATTAACCAAGAACATTTAAAAATAGGGTTTGCGGGTCACAGGCAGCGTTGCAGGTTGGTGGCACCTGTGTGCTGGGAGTGAGTTCCCCCAGCACAGCCCCACAGCTCATGGGTAACAGCCCAGGCCAGTGCCAGCAGCAGGTCCTGAGCAGCTGATGGTCCCTTGGCATGGTACAAGATTTCGTCTCCACTGCATTTTCACATCCCCTCGCAGCCTTGGTGTGGCATTTGATGTCATTTCTATTTGTGGGAAAGCCAGAAGTGTTTTCACGTTGTGCACCAACCCACAGCAATGACGGGGGAAATGCTGTTTGTCTGACCACAGAAGTTACTGACTGGAGATAAACAAAGTGGCACTACAGCTGTCACCATGATTGATGACATCCATATCAATACCTTGGGCATCATCATGACGGAGGCAAAAAGGTGCCAATTCCTGCCCCCACCTGAAAAACAAAACAAAAGAAAACAAACAAAAGCACAAGAACCCCTTTCAGATGATCTGGGATTATCAAGGAGTTAATTGTAGAGTTATATTTCTGACTCCTTTGGGGTTTGCTAACCAGAGGTTAAACGCCACTTTGCCAAGGAAATGACAGAATCTGATTATTTTATTTAAGGGAAAAAAAAAAAAAAAATGTAGTTACAAAAACTTACTCTGTAAGTCTTCAGCTGGTAAAAATTCAGATTATAAATGGTGGAGCACCAACAATTATGCCCTCTGTGGTCAGACACTGCTGTTTGTTGGGAGTAGAGTTGTTTGCATATTGTTGAGGTGTTTTTCTTCATAGAAAAGACAATAATAGAGAGCCACATAAAAACGCATTGTCTTAAATCTGGTCTTCACTGAGGTAAATCAAGTATCCACTGAAGTCAATTGGACTTTAGTTAATTATTTGGACTAGGAATCTGTGTCTAAAAGAAACATATTTCCTAGGATCAGTTTGTCCACTTGGAGCCAGGAATAGTGATTTTTGGCTTTTCCAGAAACATTTGCCCAGGTAAGTGAATAACATCTATATTTAGGGAATAAAATTTAGACTCCAAAAGAAGTGAAATGCAAATTTCCATAGCAACTTACAGAGGGAAAAAATGAAAAAAAATCCAAAAAAATAATGTCTACCATTATGGTAACATCCATCGTTAGTAATTTTCAACAGTTATATTCAGGATTAAATTGTTCAACCCAAATTGGAGTTACTGTTTGACCTGTGAACAGCAATATTTTGGCATGATAAAATACTGACCATTAAGATTCAATCACTACATGTAAATCTTCTCCTCTGGTAATTTCAGCTTGAAAAAACCCTGAAACCGGGGAAAAACATAAAGGCCAATTTTCAAACTGCTTGTTAGAAATAACTGCTAGAGAAATGGAAAAAGAAAAGCTCCTATCCAGAGATACTCAAAAGAATAATCTTCAACTAAATCGTGCCACACTGCCCAAGTGCAAACAACACAGGAGCACCATCCAAGCCCCTCCACCTGCCAGGTGGGAGCAGCAGAGCCCTGGGAAATTGGCTTCCTGCCCTTACCAGGCAGGAGAGCACAGGGACGACAGGCTGGATTAGCTGGGGAATTCCCCGGAGAATACACGGACAGAGGTGGAAACTGCCAGAAGGAGAAGAGGCAGCTCAGGTGGGTGCTGCCCCCCACCCCGTGCCCAGCTTTGCTGTCACCCTGGCAGCTCATCCTCCTCCCAGCACTGATTTGATGCCTCAGTCACGGGGAGGGATCCCCTCACTTGGAAGAGCTTTGAGGGGCAGGGCAGCAGAGACCCCTGCACGGCCACAATCTGGGACACTCCTGGGGAAACATTCCCCGGAATGCTGAGCAATAAAAATGTCCCCAGCAATGCCCCAAACCATCCTGCTGCTGCTCCAGGGCTTCCTCAATGCCTCATGGCTCCGTCAGTGCTGGGGAGTGAGTGCTGTGCCCTGTGTTAGAGCTCTTTCTGTGTTAGCTGCAGCTCTGAAGCTCTTGTGTGGCAGCATTAGGAAAGCCCTGGGGCAGCAGTAGGATGGTTTTGCTCTACTGTTTCCCAGCTTTTGCTGGTTTTGTCAGTGTTTTTATTGAGAACAGCATTTTCTCAAGACACACACCCACAAGCAAATACCTACCCCTCCTTTTAAAACCCTCACAGAATGGTCAAGGTTTCCATGTATGCAACTCCTGGGAACTTCAGCAACCCCTTCAGCAAACCCTAGTTTGCATTTCACTTTTCAGGGAGTCTAAATTTTATCCCCAAAATTCAAATGTTTTTCACTTACCTGGATAAATGTTTCTGGAGAAGCCAAAAATCACTATTCCTGGCTCCAAGTGGACAAACTGATCCTAGGAAATATGTTTCTTTTAGACACAAGGATTCCTGGTCCAAATAATTAAATGAAGCACAATTGACTTCAGTGAATATTTGATTTACTTCAGTGAACACCAGACTAAGACAATGCATTTTTATGTCCACATGGTAGAACCCACAGTCTTTTTCAGCCTTTGAGGCCCAAGAAAAGCTTTAGACACCTACGTGTGCCTTGTAGGGCAGCACTAAATGTATAGTCCCTGTGCCATGGCCTGAAGCACCCCAGTTCACCCACAGATGATGCAACTTGCTCTTAAAGCACGGAAATGTCCCATGAAACCTGATTGTTCCAGAATATCCACGATTCCTGTGCCTCAGACAGGGTTTGGTTTCTGATTTATGGCAGTGTTATAAACTGCATGTGACAGAGAATCCACCATGGAGGAAAAGAGCAGCACATATTAATTGCTTGTCTTCCAGCTCCAGATGGCTTCTCTCACGGTGGCTCTTCTGGAGAGCTGAGATCCACCTGCACTGAGGAGTTTCCCCCAGCCTGTGATTTTGGTTCCTATCTGGATATCCTTTCTCAGGTCAACATCATGTATCCTGATCCCCCTCCATGGTAAGCACTGTCCTGACATTCTGAGAGTTATAACCCTGCACTTGCAAAGCCTTTCAGAGAAAATAAATGCGCTAGAGCTCTGCCCACTGCAAACATTCAGGTCACACGAACTCCAAATGCAAACAGACTTTGATTGGTTTGGCTGTAAGTGCAAGTTTTCCTTAGCAGAACATGTGTTTTCTAAATAATGACATGTACAGCCAGCTCTCCTTTAGTGATACTCACATTAAAATTTATCATATTGATGACATACTAATGAAACACCCAAGCAGAATTATTCTCAAACATCTTTCTTTGAAAGAAATTAATTTGCAAGTGATAGTTTCCCCAAGGGAAAAATACATACTTTTTCCAAGACCTTTTAAGTTACGTTTATTACTGATCTTGAAAATGTTCAGATAAGAGGAAACAGGGGAAAAAAAACCCCAAAAAACAAAAGAGGGGGGGAAAGAGGAGGGGGGAAAATAGAGAGAGAGAAATGCAAGAAACATTTAAAGCTTTCCATACTTTTCAGCAAGTCTCACTTCTCAGCTTTCTCAACCCCAGTACTTCAGCAGAAAGCAGAACCAAAACACTCCTTTCTGACATGCCCAGTAATTGGACTAAAGCTCCTCATTTAGGAGAGGGAGTGGATTGTTCGGGATCGTTCATCTGATGTCAGAGTGCTCTGAAGGATGGAGCACAACTCCCACTGGAGAGCTGTTAGCCCACAGCTGCTCTGCAGAGCCCTGCTGGCCTGGACTGAAGCAGCAGCTTTGGAGCAGAGTGTGCTTCGGAGCTCAGACAGCTGTAATCAGACCACAGACAGCTGCTCCAGAAACGACACAGCAGCTCCCCGGTTTGTGTGTCCCCACCCACAGGATGCAGGAAGGGCCATCCTCAGCCACAGGAGCTGCACCTGAGGCCATGAGCATCTCCCCGTGTGCCTTCTGCTCCCTGAGGGCCAGAAAGAAGGGGATTCAGTCACTGCCTCCAGTGAACCAACAGAAATCACTTTAAACAGAACTTCAAGTTTCTGTAGGGCTGCGTCTCACAAACAGCAAAGAAAGGTTGCACAGCCACATCTCCCTTCTTTCCTTTTCTTTATCTCCTTCTAAGCAGACTCTCTTTGAAGTTAAACCACTATAAAATCAGCCCTTTTCTGACTGTTTGTACACATCTGTGACACAGAGCAAGTCAGCAGCATGAACACTCATTATGTAGGTCTTTACTTTTTTATTCTATGCATGTTCTACAAGCAACCCTTTATGTATTACCGAGTCACACTATATAATAAATGGGCTTTTAGACATGGTGTAAATATTTTAGCAGAAATCTCACATGTGAAAAATTATTCTGAGCCTGGCATCTCAATTTGCAGAACTTCACATAAATCCACTTAAAAAATTTAGACTGGTTTTTGGACCCACACCCACGAGTCTTTACTAATAAAGGCAGCCAGCTGACACCAAGGCACAGTCTGAGTGGGCACCTGGCCAGATTTCTGAGAACAAACTCAGACTCCTGTGAACAAGTTCTGAGAACATACTTCTTTAGCAGACAGATCACTGAAGATTATACCGAGGGTTGCTAGGGTTGCTTCCATTTCCACTTTGAAACAGGCCTGAGGAAGGAGTTTTCCAGCTCTCTGGAGTTCTGTTTGGAAGGAGATACCTGGGTGACACAGGGTAGGGCTACACAATCCCTGCTTTCCAGAAAGTCTGTAGTTCCTGCCGTAACCAGCCTGGAATGAGTTAATTATCTTGTGTCCTACCTTGTTCTAAGAAACTATTCTGGGACACCAGTGCTAAGATCAGAGAGACACAAAGGTGTCCTGCCACTGCCTCCTCCAGATCCCTTCTGGGGGAGGGGACTGAGCCCCCGAGAGCCCAAGGAAAGGCTGCTGACCCCATGAGCCACAGCTCTGCATCCCAGGGCCACAGGAGACATTCCTGCTCATGGCTGGGCTCTTTTCTCACTGCTGCCATAGTCCAGGATTTCAGAAAAAAAGTGGCTTTGGCAAATCATCAAAATTTTAGTCATTTTTATATCTTAGCAACACAACTTGGAGAACTCTTGAGGAAAGGCAGAGTTGAGCAGATGGCTGAGAGCAAAGCTATGCAGAGACTTCTAAAGTTTCTATTAATGCATTATATAGACCACTGTAACTCCAGGAAAGCACTGGGGGAGAGGAACTGTATGAATTACTGCATTGTGTAATAATTTCTCATTGTCTCAGAAATTCTTGTCTAGTCAGCTTTATACTCCCCTCCATGGCATACAACTGAAGTCTAATCAGTAGAGCATGGTGATTATGTGGACTGATGGGTGCTAAAAGCAGGAAAACTGACTGTCAGACATGGCCTTGAAGCATAAACAAGACATGCTTGACCTTGTGCATTTAAAACATTAACTCCCTGGGATCAGTCTCGTTGGGTATGATAATATTTTGAAGAGTAGGTTCACTGAAATGTAGCACTGGCTAAATCAAATTAATGTCGTTCCTCCTTCTAATTGGTGCAGTGCAAGCTGTAACTTCAAGCTAAACTCACACAGCCAGAGCTAACACTGCAGCTGTAGCACAGACAGAACAGGAACGAAGAGCAGAGAGGAAGGCAAGTGCATGGAAAAGGAATTTAGGGGGAAGGCTGATGAAGCACAGTGAGAGGACCCACATCTGTGGCTCAGGGAGAGCTCCCTGCTCAGGACTGCCCACTCTCAGCTCTCCAGCTGAAAGCCCAGTAACACTGTTTATACAAAATACTATTTATAGAGAAACTTTAATTAGGAAATTAATTTATGAAACGTGCCATGGAATGTTAATAATTGCTCTGATATCTGTCACATTTCATTTGAGACTCGACGTGATTATCACCTTAGACACTTTCAGTAACCACTGCCTTGCACTGGATTTTCTGTTTGATTTAGAGGGATGCCATGCATGGAATTTTGTCATTAGCCTGCCATAGTTGCTGGGTGCTTACAGACAAGCCATTTGGTCAATTTGTCTTGACAGCCCAAAATATACACTGCTGCTATCCATAAACATCCCTTTAGGATAATTAATGGCTTTCTAATGAATCTCAGAGCTGTGTTAGCATCTGTCAGATTGATTTCACACGAGGTGCAGAAGGGAAGTATAAAAGCAAAATGCAGTGGGTATGAACTAAGCAGTTTCGGGATATCAGGGGGTTGTATTTTAGAGCCTATTTTTAACATGTACAGATACTTGGAGCAGTGCTGGAAGTTAATGGTTTGTAGCCTGTGCTACCAGAGATACCAAAGCACTTGTTTCCAAGAAACTTAGTCCTCTGAGAAGGATGACCCAGGTGATCGAGCAAGGACTCCAAACCACAGAATTCTAAACCCCTCAAATCAGCCAACCTGAACAGATCCAGCCAGGGCAGAATATAAGAACAATCTCCCTGCCACAGCTTGACTATCATCACAGTTAATATGATTGTGAAAGAAATTACTGGAAAGCCCATAAATCCAATATTAGCTCAACATTCACTGTGCTGGTGTGGGTAAATCATGCTGGTGACACTGTGGGGAGGAAACCTTTATGGACAGAAACCACGAGCTCGTGTTCACTGGGCAGAGGCTGTTGTAACATACAGTGTAACATTACAGTGAGCTTTCCTAATTATCTTTTCATATATATATGGAGTAAGAAAGCTGTTTAAAAATAAGGTGAGCTCACATGGTTGAAATGGCTTGAAGTCCAGTGCCAACCACAGTCCAAGTAAATTAAAAACTATTACATTTTCTTTGTGAGAGTCTCTAAAATCCAAGCAATGAGATTTCACTGCATGAAAGGAATTTTATCAACTGTTCACCTTTTGGCCAGAGGAGATGCCTCTCACCCCCTGGATAAGTGCTTTTTCACTTCTTAGTGATTGGATATTAATGGTATGTACAGAGCTTTAGGCAACCAAGGTTATCACCTTTTCCATCTGTGACTCATGAGTGTCTAATACAGAACATCCCCGAGGAGTGACTGCTCAGTGAGATGGAGGGCTTTGGCTTCAGGGACAGTTTTAATGGAAGCCACAAAAGTCCTCTCCATACTTCACACTGAAATGTGTCCCACAGGGCACATGATGATAAAAAACATTAAGTCACCCATTATTCCCATATTCCCACTAAAACCCATCGTGTGGGGTTTTGCTGTTCAAGTGGCCTCACTCTACCTCATCTGCTCATCTTGCTTAAGCTATATAGGACCAGTTCTAGAGAAAATGGTTTTGTTTAGGCTTGATAAATTCCAGCACTCTTAATACACATGCTCACTCTGCATTGTTTAAACAGGCAAATCCATTTTAAATTTACTTTAAAATAGCAAAAGGAAATGTTTGGGTCTTAGAGACAAACCCTGATTTCCCTCTAAATATGAAAACCAAAAGAATCAAACTACTTCAGGCCCTTTCTCTTCTAAGACATTCTTTTTCATCCCTCACTTCTGAGGATGCAAACTGGCCATATCAGAGGGAGAAGCCTTGAACCAGCTTCCTAGATTTTCTTGAAAGGCAGAATTAGGCTTGCAGGGAACTGGCATTGAAACTCCTGATACTGTGCTGTATCCTTTGCCAAGGCCATTTTGCTGCAAGCATGCCAGGCACGGAGCTTTTGGCACATCCCACTGACAGCTGGCAAAGCAGGAGATGGACATTTGGGGTTAAGCTCAGCTCTCACTCCAAAACCCTCACTGAGATTTCAGTCAATAACATAACAAATGCCCCTGGAAATATGAGAGTTTGAAATCCATTAGATATCATGACATGAGCTAAAACTCTCAGTTCCTGTAACTCTAAATTCCAAATATCAAAAGCCATTCCTTTCCTGTCTTAGTGCTATTCCTAAATTTCAACAGAAATGTTCCTATTCCACAATAGGGTTTGCAAGGACCTTTTGTCCCCATTATACTCATTCCAGAATACCTAAGGACAGACCTAATTCCTAATTATTATAGCAGACTTCTTATTTCCAGCTCAAATTTGTTTACAGCCATTTTACAATAGTTTCTTCTTGTGTCATTTCCACTCCTCCTAAATACCCACACCTTTCTCTTTATTTGCTCCTTGCATTTGGACTCAAAACCCTTCTCACACCTCAGCCTGCATGTTTTGAGGCTGAGACATAAAGTTCTCTTTGCTTTCTGTCATCAAAAATATCTGTGGGGAGGCTGCATGGTCTGACCAGCCTTTCTTTACACCTGTCCCAGTTTCACTCTGGAAGTGCAAACTATTCTTGCATATAAAAAACCTGCAGCAGTGAAAGCAGAAAAACATGATGAGACAGAAGAACAAAGTATTTCTAGCCATAAATCTATTGTGCCAGGCAGAACAACCACAACTGAAAGCCGTGAAGTCTTTGATAGCTGCATTTAAAAAAAAACAGTATTTTCCTCTGATTTCCCAGACTTTCTGTGCATATTGCAGCAAGTATTTCCTTCACCTGCTCAGGATTCATTCCCAGAATAATTAAAGCAAAGCCCTTTCTAGGAATATGTTCTTAAAACATGTTAAATGACAAAATTCCTCCAACATCAGCAGGTCCTGGTGACATGTTGTTTAGAACCCTGTTTATGGATTAACTCCATAGCCTGGGAGGCTACAAGAGATGATTTTAATTAGTCTCAGCTAATTATTGTTACTCAACCAGTGCCCCCAGCTTCACTGTCATTTACTGTGCAATGGGCATAGAAATCCAGAGACTAAACTCTGCTTATGATCAACTGGTTCCTATTACACATAAAATTAATAGCAGGCTGAAATGCATAATACAAAAAATCTTCATCACAGAATGACTTGTCTTATTTAAAGCATTTATTTTAATGGTTTAAAGCTGCACAATTATGTTGAAACTGCACTATATCAGTTTCAAATGTTATCTGATAAATGTTTCCATGCAAACACTGTTTACATTCAATTGCATTTTTCAGCTGGAATATTTATGCATCAAAGAGTCATAACTTCCTCAAGATCCTCCTGATACATAGTGCAGAATAAAGATGCAGACTTTCCGTGCTTATGAACACAAATACTCCTATTGTAGTTGTGAGGAACCAGAAATTCCAGAAATAACTATGAACACCAAAAAAAAGCAGGAAAAAGAATAAATTCCAAGTTTCCTGTCTCTTTCAGTGGTTAAGTTACTTTAGTCTTAAATGTTTCCTTGAACAATACCTGGGGTTACATGTTTTACTATTTAAAAACATTAAAATACATAATAATAGTGATATTTGCTCATGGTTTCCTACTCCAAGGTCTTGAAGGTGCACTGACCACACCTCTGGGAGCTTCAAAGTCAATTAAAGCAGGAGATGCCACAGAGAGAGAGGTTCCTTCAGGATACTTTGAGAGGATTCTCTCCCTTGTTTAAATAGCCACATTTCAAATATGTGGCAAAGCCTTCCCAGAAAACACTGCAGGGGTCCTGCTGAGCCCTGGATGTTCCCCCAGACCCCATGGGCTGTTCCCTGCAGGTGTTACCTGTGTGTGATTTACCCCTCAGCCACTGACATTCCGCCTTAGGCACAGCCACGGATTCTCAGGGAATGGGATCCAGGCCCAGAAACAGCTGCAGTTTGATTCCTACTGGCACACTCACTGGGAGCTCCGAGAGTGCACAGGAGGAGGGGCCACTCAGCTCCAGTGGCTTATTCTTGCACTGTCATTCTCCTGCTTACCAGGGCCCAGAGCCCAGGCTGTTCAGTTTTCCATAAGGAAAGATGTTTCTGTTTAGTTTTTAACAGACAAAGATGTTTTGGCTTTTTGTTCTAAGTCACTGTTCCAGAGTTAAATTAAGTGAATGACCGAGACAATCAGTAACATGGAATGTATTGCTATTATATAAAAATATTAAACTAATTCTTAATGATTCACTGAAAAGCATGAAAAAAAAGTCAGAATATAGTTATTAAATGCAATAGTATAAAAAATAAACCTAGAAAAACATCCTCTCTCATGAAATATGTCATTAAAAGAGCAGCTCTGTCAAAAATGACACATTTCTTCATGGTAGTTATGTGTCACCAAGGAATACACATATTCTAAATACATACATCTCAAAGGAATCAGGAGCAGATTTCCAAGCTGCTGTGCTACAAACCCAGCTGTGAGCGGCCCGAGATGGTGCAGAGCTCAGCATCATCAGCTGAACTGCCCACATGGTCATCAGCCACATTATCTGTTTCCTTTTGATCCTCCTTCTGGAGATTTACAGCATAATTGTTCTAGTCCCAGCTTTTTATATTAGATAACAACACCAAATGAACATCCTTCGTGGTGTTTTCATCACAGCTTAAACCTGCCAGCACATTTACTTGCCAGTTTGAGTGATTCTGTTTACCATTATAAGAGAAGAGAGTAGGTCATCAGCAAAGAGGAAACAGTGCAACAGGAGCAATTTTAGTAGAGCCATAACATACAATAAATGAACAAAGTAAACCAAAAGACATCTATTTCACAAAGAATTCTTTGTTCCCCAGATCTGCCTTTTTTTCACTAGCTATTGTTTGCATCTTAAAAAATTCTGTAAGCAGAACCTTCTTCTTGCCCCAGAGAGTAGATCGTAATTTATGAATGACAGCTGGTTAAATAAGCTCTTTTGGGTTTCCTTAGCAACAAACCTATCCTAATACTTGCTGCAATGAGACCTGACAAATTTATAAAGTTATTTCCCCCCCCCTTCAATATTCTGAGTCAAGAAGGTCAGCTTGAAGAGCTGCTATAATTTATAAGCAACATTCCCCTGTTTGCAGATCACATTTACACACAGTGAGATGTTAACAGACATCAGCCTTCCCTTGCCTTTATCACTAAAATGATCCCTTAAAACCTCAGTAGCAGAGCCTACAATGGCAATAGGGGTATTATAAGAAGAAACAAGCCCAAAAAACCCATACACTACAGCACATTTCATGGTCAGTAACCCCCCCTTCTCATGACTGCCTGCCTGTAGGATACAGTGAAACCTCACAATAACAGAATTTTTAAAAAACAATGTGGATTTGATGGATTTAAGTGGATTCACCACAATTACTGTAACCAAGGCTTTTTTTCAGGGCTGCAAAAAGGACACAGGATATTCACAAGATGCAATGTAATGAGTTCTTGTGGCCTGTTATTAAGTTATGGTAATATCATCCCTTCCAAAAGCATTTGCTTTCCGTCTAAAAGGATTTTCCTGTGGCTGCTGTAGTGGACTTTCAGCCTTAGCTACTTTTTATATGTGCAATAACTTCACAGAACTGAATCTGTCAGGTAAAATATAACTATTGTTGGTTTGTTTTTTTTTAAAGACCAGCAAGTATTTCTGGTTTTCCACTTAAGTCATACAGGCATCGCAGTGTTGCAGGTTTGGTTGCACCACACACACACACACACACACACACACACACACACACACACACACACACACACACACACACACACACACACACACACACACACACACACACACACACACACACACACACACACACACACACACACACACACACACACACACACACACACACATATACACACACATAAATGTATATATATATATATATATTTATGTCCCATTCCCACAGCAGTTACTGAGCCTGCACTTTTCTGCCTGGCTGAACAGTCCTGCCTGTGAGCTGCAGTCTCAGACCTCCCCCTTCCTCCATGTCTCACACTGCTGCTTCCCTTGTGTTCCTGGTGCCCATCTGATTATGCTGAGGCAGCTAAATCTGGAGAAACCTGGCCCAGAAAAAAATTCACACACAAAAAAATNGCTGCTGTAGTGGACTTTCAGCCTTAGCTACTTTTTATATGTGCAATAACTTCACAGAACTGAATCTGTCAGGTAAAATATAACTATTGTTGGTTTGTTTTTTTTTAAAGACCAGCAAGTATTTCTGGTTTTCCACTTAAGTCATACAGGCATTGCAGTGTTGCAGGTTTGGTTGCACCACACACACACACACACACACACACACAGAGAGACACTTATACACACACACACACACACACACACACACATACACACACACATAAATGTATATATATATATATATATTTATGTCCCATTCCCACAGCAGTTACTGAGCCTGCACTTTTCTGCCTGGCTGAACAGTCCTGCCTGTGAGCTGCAGTCTCAGACCTCCCCCTTCCTCCATGTCTCACACTGCTGCTTCCCTTGTGTTCCTGGTGCCCATCTGATTATGCTGAGGCAGCTAAATCTGGAGAAACCTGGCCCAGAAAAAAATTCACACACAAAAAAATACAAACAGACAAACAAAGCCTAAACAGAACCTTCAAAAACCCCCCACACATAAACTTTTTGCCTGTTTAGCTCCAGATTGGAGGTCATGGTTTGGAGGAAGCAGTGAAAGGAGCACAGTGGGAAGAAGCAGCAGGGCAGGGGACACTTGCTTTCACAGAGCCACAGAAAGTGCTGAGCTGGAAGGGACCCACAGGGACCATCCAGTCCAACCCTCAGCCCTGCCCACAACCATCCCCAGGAGTCACCCCCTGTGCCCCAGAGCATCATCCAACCCCTCCTGGAGCTCTGGCAGCCTTGGGGCTGTGCCCACTGCCCTGGGGAGCCTGGGCAGTGCCCACCACCCTCTGGGGAAAGAAGAGCCTTTCCCTGAGATCCAACCTGAGCCTGCCCTGACACAACTCCAGCCATTCCCTGGCTCTGTCCCTGCTCCCCACAGAGCAGAGATCAGTGCCTGCCCCTCCTCTGCCCCTCCCCAGGGAGCTGTGCCTGCAATGGGGTCTCCCCTCAGTCTCCTCCAGCTGAACACACCTGACAAGGACATCACCTCATGTTGAAACCACAGCTCCACACCCCTGAGCTCTCCAGCTGTCACTCTAATGAAAGCAGAGGCCTTGGTTATCACACTGAAGGGACTCAGAGGTCCCTCATAGCAGGAATGACCATCCCTGATGGTCAGGGATGCCCTGGTTCCCTTGAGTGCTGTCCATCCTTGCACAGGAACTCTTGGCCCCTCTGGTGCCAAGGTCTCCACTTGAGCTGATGAGAAAGCAGCTCCTCCATTCTAGTCTAGTTCACACTGTTTGCAAGGGAAAAGAAAGAACCCTAAAAGTCGTGTCAAAGGTGCAGGGCTCACACTCAGGGCTGGTCTGGCACACAGCTCCCTGCACTGGAAGGCAACAGAACATACAACTTCTCAAACGTGAAGCTTCTCTTTAAGGGGACAGTAAGGATTTAGTCCAGCATCACTCCCATCAATACATGCTAATCAACTGCAAGAAATTATTGCTATTGCAAGTTTTTATAAGTAATTCTTTCAAATCCTTTGAGGAATGATTTCCCAACCACAAACATATATGGACAGCTGTCTATTACTTCTTCTAATACTTACTTAGATCCTCCAGCACAAAAAAAAAGATCTTGTAAAGCCCTACAAGTTTACATACTAAGGTCTTTTTGAAGGACAGACTGCAAAAGAAAATTCATGCTTGAAGTGTTGATAATACATCAGTTATACCACAGGAATACCTCTATCACAGCACTCTGAAAGCACAACCAAATTGCTGATACCATTAAACAGAAGGGGGAAAAAATCCCACCACAAAACAAACAAACCCCAAACAAACAAAACACCAAGAAAAATAAAAACAAAACAAACAAACAAAACCAACCACAAACGACTTGGAAACTAAGGAAAAAATACAAAGTTGAAGTGCTTGTATGGCCTTAATTCATCTCCATTTTATCCTTAACAGAGAATACCAGGAATCTTATCTGTAGCCTTCACCATTAGTAACAGCAGGAACAGTTTGCAGTGTCAGCTCTACAAGCAGAGATACCACGCATAGAAAAGCACATGGGAAACTGAGTATCAAGATCATAAACTGCTAGTACAAAAGGTTATTTAAATATATATAAAAAAGGAATTACTTCTCATTCTCTCCTTGGCCACAACAATCTGTAACTACAGCTGTGAAGGTGCCAAAAAGCTACTTAATTGAAAGTCTGGTATGTGCTCTTTATTACCCTATTAAATTTAAAAAGGTGATCTTAATTGCCAAAAATGAGGGGAGGAACATTCCTTGCTTTTGGAGAAAAAGAGAGAATTGGTTTTATCCATCATATGTGTGAAGAAAAGTACCCTGACACTAACACATTGATACTTGGAACTAAACACTAAAATGCCAGGTCTTGAATACCATCATTTGTACCCATTGGTCTTGACACTTAAAAGTCACCTTCCCAGGAGATCATTTTGCTGTTTATCACACCAAGCAGTTTAGTCCTGTGGTCCCTGAAATATATTAAATTAAATCTGAGGGAGAGAAATGCAGATGATCAGGTAACAACAGGAAGAAAGAGTTCCCACTGTGCCCATTTCTCCTTGAGCTCAATGGCAGATTTCCCACGTGCTGGGCCCAGGCCCAGAATCAGGAGACAGAGAAGCTTCTTCCCTTTTGTGTCTTGGCAAAAGGAGTCAAAATATTCCACCTTGAAACTCACATTACTGTGGGATTTTCTGAATGGAAACTCTTCTGCTATGGCAACAGGGCCCAGGAAGTGCTCTTCATTAGCCTGATTAAGTCAGTCAAAATCTGTGGAAAGATTTTAAATAAATTCATTGGGCTTTGGGTCAGCAAAATGTAAATGAAGTAAAGATGCAGCTCATAGCAAGTAATCCTGCAAAGAGTGACCCTGTCTTTATTCTCACTGAGTTCATGGAGAGTTGAGGACATCAGGTCCTTGATCTCTCATTGAGGTCCAAGAACTTTTAAAAGACTATCAGGTATGTTTGAAAGCTTCAGTGTACTCAGTAGAGACTGGAGTGAAATCTTTTCCACATGTTATAAAAGAGTAATTCTACTTCTTACACACGGGCTTGTTTCTGAAGTATCTTGGAGTCCTATTCAGGATATTCAGAACAGGCTTATGCTTTTAATACCATTTTCTGATGGGCAAATGGAAATTTTCTAGTCTGACTTTAAACCCATTGTCCTCATGAATATAAAACTAAGAAAAAAGGGAGGTAAACATAAAAATACCTATGGATGTTTGAGTTTAGTAACGTAGTACTATGATTTCACTTTCTTACCTCTCCCTTGCCGAAACACCATGTCCATCACCTGCACCAGGTTATGAAAATCACGAGGAGCATTCTGGGGGACAGCTATGACTGAACCAGGTATTTTCCAAGGCAGGGCCTCCCTGCTGGGCTGCAGGAGGCACAGCACCCAAGGAGGGTATGCCTGCATCTACTGAGAAGTCATGTGCTAAATACCCCAGGTTTCAGGAAGTAGCCTACATCTTGATAACTCTGCAGATCTTAATTTGCCTGCCTCCACACAAATGTTTTTCAGGTTAGCTGAGTAGGCAAAGGTGTTTTTTTTTTTTTTAGAGGACATGTTCCCTTGTTCAGAATTGGATTTAAAATGCTCCTGAAACGTTTCAACAAGGCAGCCAACCAAGCAGGTCTAACATTTAAGACTGTGGTGTTACAACTGTCTCTCACTCTTGCCTGTAGCCAGTGAGCCAGGAGAACAGGACCTTCCTTCAGACCACCTGAGCTGGGCTGGTTTGGTGGCAGGAGGGGGTCAGGGGCAGTGAGGGGCACAGGCACTGCTGGCACAGACAGCCCAGTCCTGCTCAGCCCGTGGGGCACAGCGAGGTGCCTGGCACTGCCCAGTCCCGGTGCTCAGAGCCTGCCCATGTCCACTCTCTCTGTTCCCTTCCAGCAACACAGAACAGGGGGAAACATGAGCACAAAGACACGCTGGCCTATCCAGGCTTGCTATCTATGGAATCACCGAATATTATGAGTTGGAAGGAACCATTGAGGATCACCAAAGCCTGCCAAGGCTGTGCAGTCCAAGCTCCCATCCAAGGAGCCTGTCTCCATTCCCACCAGGGCAGGGAGCACAGAGCAGAGTGAGGAGGGAACACTTTCCCCTGGCACCGGCTCGCTGGCACAGACAGAACTACAAAACCTGGGCACACCTGAGCTGGCTCCTCATTGAAACCCCACAAATCCATCTGTTTGCATCCCTCCCTTTAGGGGGGAACGTGACAGGTCCTCTGCCGAGTCTGCTGAGCCTCGGAGCGACCAGCATGTCTGTCAAGATTATTCATGACAACTCTGCAGCTCGGCATGAAATCTGCTGCCCTGCCAGCTCTGCAGCCCAGACACGTATCTGAGCACCAGAGAGCGGGGAGGACAGGCCTCAGTGACACTCTGCTCGGGCTCCATCCAAGCTCTCCCCACCTCAGTTCAGATTTAAAACAGCAACACCACTTCCTTTCCCCCCCAGCCAGTTCCTAGGCTGGCCCTTGCAGGCAGGTGAGGGCAGGAATGAGCCGTGGCTGTGCTGCACTCACGGTGCCTCTGCACCTCTGGGATCAGCTGTACGGATTGGGGATGTGCCCTCAGGCACTGTGCTCTCACACAGACGTGGGCTGAGGAACAAAACACACCATGATCCTTTTCTTCTCTTTTTAGCTGCCCCTGTTGTGGTGAAAATAATGTACTGTGGCATTTTTTTTTTCACAGGAGTCTAATGAAAAATTCTTTTTTTCTTTCAGCTATGATGAATGTGTGGGGCCAGGAGCAACACAAATATATATTCCCACAGATGATCCCCCCCCATATTCTCTTACGGACCCTTGTCAAAGAAATGAAATATCTATAAATATCTATATTAGCCAGGAAGAGGAAGCAGCATCTGGGACTACAGGACAGGCTGCAAATTATGCAGTGAGGCTGCAGGACTTGCAGCAGCCCATTCCATCCATCTCTGTCATCTCCCACTCTGGAGGCTGTGCCCCTGTCCGAGACAGTGGTGTGTGAACAGAATATCCCCATCCCACATGTTCAACTGAAGTACTCAACAATTCTTCCACTGACAACCAGACCCCAAGCCATGTGAATAAAAGCAGCTCTTTCCTTCAATTCTTCTGAAGAACTCAGACTGACAAACACACTTAAATGGAAGAATAAAACCTCTGAAAGTCTTACCTATTTTCTATCTTTAAACAGGGATGCAATGGGATTTTGTTTTTTTTACAGTGACTTTTTAAAGTTCACCCAAACTTTCCTCTTTGTGCTTCAACGTGTTCCATGGCATCACACAGATAGAAGAGCAGCAGTAACAAGCAGTGCATCTCACCTTTTTGAAGCATTTCAAAACACATTGAAATCAGCCACTCAATGAAGATCCACTTTATCCACTCAAGCCTACTTGTTGCTTTTATGATACTTCGCATGTTTTAGAGCAGAAGGAAAAAGAAGAGCATTTTATTGTCATTGTAGGTGTCACTATTACCTTTCATTTAGTGTCTTGGCAACAAAGCATTTTAAAATGTATTTTTGTCTAAATAATGTATTTCAGTGGAGAGAGGCAAAGCACTGCCTAAAAAAGATGGCTATCAGTAGCACATAGGAACAAAAGAAAAGAATAATATTCTGATAGCCACATTTTTCCTTTGGTACCAGGCTTTCCAGAGCATTGCAAAGCCTGCTGTAAGTCTTCCTCAAAAAAACCATCAGCAAGTGATGGAGAAGTGGCAGTGGATCCCCAAATAGCAACTGGCTTTACCTGCAGCAGTGCAGGCCTGGGAGCTGTGT
This sequence comes from Scytalopus superciliaris, assembly GCA_013400415.1. NCBI lineage: Eukaryota > Metazoa > Chordata > Aves > Passeriformes > Rhinocryptidae > Scytalopus > Scytalopus superciliaris. The sequence goes on from VXBX01001524.1 coordinate 149,547, forward strand.
GGCATTCACAGGGACTTGCTGAAGCCAAGGGAAGGGCACGGGAATCCCGGAGGATGCTCCATGCCAATCCCCACCCAGGATGCGTTTTCAGACACAAACTGGTCTCTTCTTTCAGTAAGGAGCCTGTAGTGCTGCAGTGTGGCTACTGTGACCTCTAGAAACTGGTGAGTGTGATGTAAACAGTGGATGCTGGAGTAGGCACAGAATACAGACCCTCACTGTGTGCAGAAACCTCGGAGCCACTCCCAGGTTTGAGAGGAGAGACCAGGAATCCAAACCCAGTGAGTAACACCAGGACATTTCCATGCTGGTACGAGGGCTCCTGCCAGGGCAGGGGGTGCAGGAGGTGGGAGCTGCAGGGCACAGGGACAGCAGGGTGTGACAAGGGATGGCCAGGGCACCCCAGCACCCTTGTCCCCAAGGATGCCATCGCTGGGACACGCCTGCTCTGAGGCTGGGCCTCCCCTGCACCCCCCAGCCCTGGCCAGAGGGGACACAGGGACTCTGCAGAGAGGGCATTTGGCCCTGGGGTGGGCAGGGCAGTGGGCACACACTGACAGCCAGTGCCACATCACCTCTTGCTCCCTGTCCCCAAGCCCCAGGCCCCTGCAGCCACGGGCTGTGCATAGCTCCCCTGGTGCTGGTACCCCTGCAAAGGACAACACAGCCCACAGCTTCTGCCTGGGGGGAAGGGGCATGGCTAGGAGAGGAAAACCTGCTTTCCTCTCTTCCTTTTTATGGCCCAGCAAAAAAAGTTGCAAGACTGGGACTAGAGGACAGCCCTGAAATCAAAGGGCAAGCAACCAGGGAGGCTCCAACAGCACATTTCCACCTGACTGCCTTAAAAGAGAGTTTGGATCCTGTTCACTTTCACCTGGAATAGTCCCACTCCTCACCTGAAAGCTGCTGTGTGTCTGGCTGAGGGCAGACACAAGGAGAGCAAGGAGAGCCCAACCCTGCACTTCCCTTGGGAGAGATTCCTTGGAAAACCTTCTTGGCTGTGTTGTTTTGAATCCTGTAACCACAGGAAAACCAATCCCTCATGTGTTTGCACTATACCTTTTTAAGTCATTTTTAAGTTTGGTGTCCAATGGAAAGCTCCTGGGTAGGCTACATCTTCAAACAGCACCACTTAGCAGAGTTATCAGAGGGTCATCGCCACTAAATCTTAGAGGTATTTTCACTGAAATAAAAGAAAGGTTTGTTACACTGGTAAAAAGAACTTCATTTAGTATCTCCACCAAAAGATACATAAAACTGAGTATAGTAAATATATAATTGTGTTAAAAAGGAAGCATCATCTAAATTATTAAAATTGCACTTAGATTTTCTGTAAATAAGGAATGATTTTCAACTGTAATTATCATTCAACACTCCAAAGATTCACACAATTATAATTAATACTTAGATGGGAAGTAATTATATGGTTCTTACTGCTCTATAAATTATACCATTACTGAGTCATATGCACATGATGAGATAAGGTAAGTATGCATTTTTTGTTAAGTAGAAGACAGTAAATAAGTATTTTCATAAAATAACAGAATTATTTTGCTGTTCAGAAAGATGTTCAATATTCTCATTATACTACACTCAAAGAACAAACATTCACAATTTTGCATTGCAGAACTGCTGGCAGGCATTGGCAGAATGTAGGCTGTATTTCACATTTTTGTTTTTAACAGAGGGAACAATTCCTCTATATAAAGTACTAGTTTTAGCAGTTTTGTGGTATGCAAAGTAACCTGGAATAAGAGAAACAAAACCCCTCCCCACCTATTAGGGGCCAGGAATGAAACCCAGCATAGAAATGCACCAGTCAGTTTTACTGGCAGGAAAAGCAGAAGCAAAGGAAGGCACAGAGGTTTGTTTATGCAGAAGAGGACATGCTTTCAGAGCTGTGTCGTCCTGCAGCTCTTGGAGACCTGCATGGAACAGGGAAAGGCCCTGGGACCAGCCCTGCTTCCTTCAGGTGCTGCTGGGGAGGCGCAGGGGGAAATCTAATCAACAAAAATTAGAAGGCAAATGCAATTTCCTTTGTCCTCACAGTGAGTCTTTTCCATGTGACACGACAAACACAAATGTTCTTCTGAAGAGAAGCACAGAGGGCTTTTCACACGTGCCAGACAAGCCCCTGCTCTGTTATGGGTGCTCACAGTGCCTGTGCATGTGGGGGAATCCTTTGGACCTGCCTGGATTTTAACCTTTTTAACAGGGATGTCATGCCCTTCAGCTAACTCTCTATCCGTGGTTTACAAAACAAGCTGATTTTAAGCAGACCTCTGATGCAAATGGGAGATGGGCATTTTACCCCATGACAGCAACGCATCAGCAAGGTTATAGTAAAGTAAACAGTCTTTCTTCCTTTGGTAGCAGTTGAGCATCCCTAGCGCGGCCATCCGGACCGGCAGCGGCAGCGCTTCTTACCCTGCCTGCTCCCCCTTGTGGTACAGACCACGCCACAGGGGCTGGGCATCCTCCTACCAGAGCGCACCAAAGTAATTAAAACAATCCCTGCTGCTTTGTCACACGGATGTGGAGCCACCCAGAACTCGCACTTCCATACTGCAGCATTTGCTGAGTTACCCCTGAACGCAAGGGGTTTGTCATTCATTACAGACAAGTATCTTTAAAAACCAGACTGTGAATTAGAGGTAGAACTGCCTTCAGTGATACCTTACCACGGTCACCTGCAAGAGTGGCTTAGAATTTTCTGCTCCTGTTAATGTTTTTAACTAATTGATATCCAACTAAGCTGTGGGGGAGCAAAAAGCTTATAAATCCAACCCACATATCTCTGCAAACAGCACTAGAAAGAGAAGTTTTAGCTCTAAAACACTACAAAGAGAAGTTTGCAGCTCTAAAGCTGCTCCAACAGCTTCCAATGTTACTGCAACAGTGTTGAGATTTCTTGTAATGATGCAATAAGAACACGCTCTCATTTCTTGAAGAATACTTAAGATCTCAAATAAATCTCAGCAAAGTTGGCAGTGTCTCTCCTGATGCTGCTCTTCAGAAATTCACATCCTGCTATGAGATTTGTTCCTTGCAAAATTCTAATACCAGTGCTAAAAACCAGGCTTAACACAGGCCTTTCATTTATTACGTGACTAATATCAGAAAGAAACTGTTTGGACATGCTGTTTCTTGCTATGTGATCACAATACTGTATTTCTGTAGCTATCTCTTTTGTTCAATTTTTAGTATACTGATCTTTACACAGAACTTTTAATAAAGAACATACACATATTTTGTATGGCTTCCGTGCTTTTTATTGTGTCAGTACCACTTTGGGACCACCCACCTTTAGGCTCCTGTTAATCAGACAACTGAGCAACTGCTGACAAAGCAACATTGTGCTCCAATCACTTGCATTTGGATTTTACATTTGTCAGAGACCACAGGAATAAGCAATTATTGGAGCACTCAGGTCAGTGTGTGCTCAGCCAAGATCAGCCCAGCTCAGCAAAAGCAGGAAGGGAAGAGTCTGCAATTTTGCTGCAGTGAAAACTGTTACCCTTGAAATGCTCTCAGGCACTTCTAGAAGCATCAGAAACCCTCACAAACACCTTCACAGGTACCTCTGAAAATTACTGAAGTTAGGACACTGGGAAATGGCAACATATCACCAAGGAAAAATATTAAAATCTGGGAAATAAAAGGCCAATTTTCCCAGAAATATTCAAACATCATTTTTTAGCATAGCAAGGTGAGTAAAGGTGTATTTCCTTGAATGGAAACCACATAAAACTGATCCAACTGGTCTTGGTACAGTCTGACAAATCATTCCTCTCCTTAAAGTACAGAAATAATTTCTATGTAAAATTATAGTCATAGACTTCTGTGAATTACAATAATAATCACCACACAAGAGAGTATTTATCAATTGCTCTGTGTTAGTTGGAAAGGATGTGTCAGATATGTCCTCATGAAATGACTGAGTGTTGCTGGATTTCAGAGCTCTCAGAGAGAATAGACCTGTTAAAATCAGGAAGCTACATTAAACTAGGAGAGGCAGCAGTAAGTAAGGAAACAGGACTGGAATTTGGAGAGAGAGAGAGAGAGAGAGTGAGAGAAAGCCTGGAGAGCAGAAGATGCAATCCAGTGGACACATATGCAATTCCTGCACTTGAGAAATGTAAGCTCATATTCACAAATGCACAACCTGTTAGACTGTTACACCTGTTAGACTGCAGGACAATGTCTGAGGATTAGACTGAGGCCAGTGAGGGCTGACTGTGAGCCAATAATGTTACATTACTGGGGGAAAAAAGAAAAATTAACAACAAGAGCCTGGGAATATAAACAATCCTATTATTCTTAAAGCATTCCAAAGAGCTGTCCATTCCTTCCTGCTCTGTTAGGAAACTGAGCCCAGGCTGAGGCTCTACAAGCTGAGGAAGTTGATGAACCTGATGCCTAGAGGAAGGAACAGGGAAGTTAAATGGCCTGGTTATTATTTTTCTTAGTTTTGCATGACAGAGAACAGAAAGCTGTTCTCCACTGCCACACAGAAATGAGATTTTAGAACTGAGGGAAAATTCAGAATTAATGTTTTACACATCACAGGGAGAGAAATATTCTAACTTACCAGAGATGGAAAGGCCAACTTTCGGTCCTCTCCTTCCAGCAGAGCTTTCCATGTCCTCTCTTTGTCACTGTCTGACAGTCTCTGATGGTGCTTCATGGCCTGGAGTTGGCAGCTGTGGCTTTGTCACTCAGTACCAGCAGCTCTTTGAACCCTGGATGTTCTGCCAATACCCTCTGGAAAAAGGTTCTCTCAGCCCAGACCACACTGGTGACCCATGGAGAACAAGATTTCCAAGGCCCTGCTGTTGTCACAGTGAAGACCTTTCAGTGAAAATACTCATCCCCACAATTATATCCAACACACAGAGGGCACCTCCAGCTCACTGAAGGGATGTTCACCATGGGAGGTGGGAATTGTAGAAAGATCAGGTACTAGATCCATGTTTTCTGAATTCCCAACAGCATTTCATGCATTACAACCTGTCAGCTAGCAAAGTTCATACTCCTGTCCCTTTTCCTCAGCTCACAGCACTTTATTCTTGAACACTGGTGACTGAACTCATAAGAACATGAGGAACTTGCAGCTTGGATTTCAGACAGGTCCATATGCACAGATGTTCTCACTTCTATCAAAGCAAGAAAAAGTAATGAGTAAAATAGCCTCCATGTCCAGCAGAGGCAGAGTTAGAGCTTGAAGGAACCTAGAAGCATCCATGGTGGTTCATTCATGTTTTGGGTGCAATGCCTTGATCCTCTTATTTGTTCTATAGCATCTTCTACCAATATTGTTACAAAACCCTTCTCAGCCTAAATCAGCCCAACTGCAATGACAAAGAGCCTGTTGTGGTTCACCAGCTGTTGGCATTGTGACTTTGGAGCTCCAGGACACAGCAAGTTTGCATGAACAGCTGGAAGTGGCCACTCCTTCCTGCTGAATTCCTCCTTCTCTCCCAGGACTAATGACCAGGCTTTGGCCTTCCTGTACTCTTAAAAAATCCCATAGATTCTATGATTCTGTTACACTCCAAATGAACCCAATACATTTACAGTGGAAAGACTTCTTTTTTTTTTAAATTTAGATTCAAATGACAGTAAAGCAGCGGAAGAACCCTGTAAAAATTAGGGTTATTTTGTCACAGCTTTGCCATAGTAGGATTTTATATTTCTGCAAGGGACTGAAACGAGTAATTAACAAAATTATTACAGACAAAAAAAAAAAAAAA
>VXBX01001524.1:156491-175864 GCA_013400415.1 Scytalopus superciliaris
GGGGACAGCTCGGGCCATGTCGCGACACGGCGATCGCCGCGCGGGCACGGCGGCTGCTGGCCACGGGGCACCCACACAGCATGGGGCAGCCCCACAGCACGGGGCACCCCCCGGGGACGGGGCACCCCCCGGGCCGCGCCGTGCTCGCCCTGGCCGAGCGCTGCCGCCGGGCCCGGGACGCGCCCGCCCTGCGCGCCCTGGTGAAGGCGCTGGAGCTGCTGGAGCTGCTCTGCCTCAACCTGCTGCTCTGCCCCTGGCGCAGGGAGATCCGCTCCATGAAGGTACCCGGGCCGGGGCCCATCCTGCCGGGGCAGGGTGCTGGGAACGGGGCCGGGGCTCATCCTGCCCGGGGCAGGGTGCTGGGAACGGGGCCGGGGCCCATCCTGCCCGGGGCAGGGTGCTGGGAACGGGGCCGGGGCTCATCCTGCCGGGGCAGGGTGCTGGGAACGGGGCCGGGGCCCATCCTGCCGGGGCAGGGTGCTGGGAACGGGGCCGGGGCCCATCCTGCCCGGGGCAGGGGGCCCAGCACAGCACGGGGCTGCCCAGAAGTGTTCCCTGGCCTTGTCCCTGGCAGGGCTGTGGGTGCTGAGCAGCTGCGGGGCGGGGAGCGGAGCCCGGGCTGTGCTGGGGACAGGGACAGGGACAGGGACAGGGATCCTCGGGCAGAGGGGACACTGTGGCCTCTGGCAGCAGGGTGGTCACGGTGGTCCCACATCCCCCGCACCCCCAGCAGGTCTCACTGCCCCCAAGAGACCTCAGTCTTCACAAATGCCAAGTCCAAACAGAGTCCCAAACTCCCAACACTGCAAACTTATTTCCTGCCCTTCAGTAGCAGGTGCTGGTGAGGAAGAGCCATTTCTTTGCTGCTTTGTGCATGTGGGTCCCACCTGTGGGTTCTCAGACAGCTGTAGATTCCCGTTCTCATTCATCTCCCTAAAACAGGGCATAGCGTAAGATAGTCAGGCCTACAAGTGCTGGGCTCAGCTTTTCCTAACACAAAATCTGAGGCTTCATTAAAACTGAACTTTGAGAGCCACTGTGGGTAACCCAAAGTGCAAGACAGCCTGCAGGGCATGAGCTGGAGAACAACCAGTATCTTGTGTAGGCAGAGGTTTGAGGAAAAAGTTATCAGTCATATGTGGAACGTGCACATGTCCCACCTCTCTCCTGTCCTGGTGTCCCCCAGTGCCTGCACAGAAGGAACAAAGGTGGGGAGTGCAAGACACCCTGACAGATTTATCAGAGAGTGGGCTGAGGTTCAGTCCTACATTGTACTGTGGCCATCAGTTTTGTTCTCCCTGAAGCTGCTGCTTGTGAGATCAATGCTCAGTCTCAGCCTGAGGCAGTAGGTAAGTCTGTCCCAAGCTGGGCAGCCTGAAAACAAGGTGGAAGCCTTGACTTTGCATTCTCACCTCTGTTCTGTTCTGACTTGCCAGGAGCTGATCATGCTTAGGTCAACAGAGCCTCTCCTATCAGAGTGTTTCAGACAAAACCAAAAACCACTTCCACTTTACAAACTAGGCCTTGTGCCTCGGGTAGCTCTAAAACCAAGGAAATGTTGACTTTTGAAGTTGTTACGCAGCAAAAGCAGCATTTTATTCATGTTTTACAGACAGTTTGGGCAATATTTCCCCTAGAATAGTCTGCCTTCAAAAAGGTGCTTTCAAAAAATGGCAATTTAATTCAAGGGTAGTGAAGTTATAGCAGGAATCTGAACCATGGAAAAAGAAAACGTTACAGCCTTGTCACCGATTAGGAAGTGCAGTTGACAGTGAGTGCATCACCTCTGCTTCCTCTGGAAAAGATGAGACCTCTGTCAATTAATCTGTGAATCTTTGTTTGTTTAAAAAGCTTACATTCTTCACTAGAGCACATAAGATTTATTTCTGAGTTTCTCTACTTTGACTCAAATTGTTTCCTCCCTCTCTTCCTTTTTCAATGCTGATGCTCTTAGCCAGGACGTCAGCAGGTTTAAACTGGCATAACTTCACTGAAACTAATGTGCCGTAGCAAAGCTCTAATGCTTGAGAGGCTGACAAAATAATGCTTTAGAAAAGCCTCACTCACTGAGATTCACAATTCAGACTGTTAGCAACACAGGGTTTTTTGAAAGATGTGAGCAATTTCTGAAGTACTTTTGATTTTTAGGAAGCCTTTCACAGTTCCCTCCACCCCACTCCCTCAGTGTTCATCTGTTTTTCCACATTTCATTCTGTTTCAGACATTCACTGGTAATTTTGTCTACTACATTCAATCAGTGCTCCCCGATGACATTGTAAAATCAGTGCTGGAGAAAATAGGCTACGTTCCAACAACAGCAACAGAGTTTTCACTTGTCAAAAAGAGAAACAATGAGGAAACAAAGCAGACTGCGTTTGAAATATTCCTGGCAAGAATCGAGTGCGAAACCATCCTCGAAATGACAGTTGAAGAAGAACGTGGCAATTTGGAGAAGACCCTGCAGGAGACAACACAAACACATTGGCACCACGGAGAGGAGGACAAGGATCAGACACCCCAGGGAGGAGAGGCTGAAACTCTAGAGAATCAAGACAGCAGCGAGGCACCCTCTGAGGCTGCTGGGGGGGTGCACATGGAGGGTGAGGGGGCTCAGCCCGGAGCTGTTGCTGCTGAGCCCACGGCCCGCCCTGGGCAGCACCGAGGCTCTGACACCGCCTGGGGCCAGGGCTCGGACAGCGAGGACTTCCTGATGGAGTACAGCGACATTGTCATCAGGCACACCCCCATTTTCGGGGAGAGCCGCGCCCCAGCAGCGCGGGGGCCGGAGCCCAGGGCCGCTGTGAGCCGGGAGGGGGCCGTGGCAGAGCCGGGGGGGGCCGAGCCCGGGGGCAGCGGCCCGCCAGCCCTGGCCGTGTTTGCTGACGGCACCGGGCACTGCACAGCCACTGCAGAGGGCACAGCCACACAGGGGGCCATCGAGGCAGAAATCAAGGATGCCATGAACTGCACAGACCCCGACCCTGCCGATGAACCCGGCGAGCTGAAATCCCTGCCCTACGCGGACTTGGCCTCTGCCCAGACCGTCCCCAGGGAAGAGGAGGTTTGTGACCTGTCCTTAACCTTCACAAAGCTACAGATCAAGGACACCCAGGAAGATCTTACGTATCCAGTAGAGGAAACTGGCCAACCTTCTTCAGTAGCATATGCAAGTGACAGGCACATAAGAGAATTTACTCCCTCCAAAATCAAACATACATATCTGACTGATGCTGAGCTGCAGAACAGAGCAGCTGAGCCATCCTCAGACCTGTGCTGTCCTGTTGGGGATGTGGAGGGTTCCACGGCTGGTTCTGATAGCAAGAGACTGTTCATGGATACAGGTAACACACACACAGCCTCTGGGGGCTTCAGACACATCAGAGAGCCCCCCAACCTCACCTACATCCCACCACACAGTATTGATGTTCGGCCTTCACATACCGGAAGGACCAGCACGCAGGGCAGAAGGACCCTCCTGCAGCCTGAATGTGACTCTCCTGAATCCAGTGAAGTAAAGCTGGAGAACTGTAATTCAGAACTAAGTGAAAACCAGGAGCCTTATGTCATTATTGACAGAACCGACCCAGGAATGTTTTACCATCACACTTGAGACTACCAGGGCTTTAGTTGTAATTGCCTGGAGTTCTTGCCTCTCACTTGTGGCCTTGATCATCTTCTCAGGGAGATGATTAGAGGGAAAAAAAAAAAAACAAACCCCACATCATTGCTTTTGGGCTGCTGAAGTAGTTATACAAATTCTTAATGGCCCCTTTGGCAAGGAAACCTGAGTGGTCACCTTTCTAAAGGGTAGGCATCTTTTATAGATTTAAATCCATTTAATCCATTAGTCGGATTCCTTCTGGCTGTTCCTAATGCCAGAGAGGTTTCTTCAGTAAAGCATCCTGCCTTTTTTTTTCTCCTTTCACAGACCTGCTCCTGGAGTATTCTTCCAGTACAAGGTAGATTCTTCTAAACTGAAAACCCCAGCTTTATAGCTTTACAAGTGCTGTACTGGAGTGTACTTCTGTTGGCTCACTGCATTCCTTTGAAGTTCTGAGCTGATGTGCCTCCTGTCTTCAGCTGAGAACAAGTTTAGAAAGTTTGATAACATTCCTCTAGGTTTGAAGGGGGAAACAGCCCTGTGAACACTCCTGGTTTTGTAGAGGCAATAACCTGTATTACAGTTTTTGTACCTGCCTCTGTTCATAACCAAAATGCTTTGTGGCTACCACCACAGTTTTCAAGAGAAGCATTGAGCATCATAATCGTTCACTGCCACCAGGAGATCCAGCTACTGGTGCCCTTTCCTTTGTCCCTGCTCCTGCCACTTAATTCTGCACCAGGAGTTCACACAATTTTTCTGTAAACTAGTTTATTTCACTAAAATGAAGGAGAAGAACTGCCATTCATTGCCATTTTAGTGGCAGGGGGAAAATCTAATCAGAGAAGGGTCCCAGTGAGCACCAGAGCCAGGATCAGGGGTATCCTGGGAGTGCTGTGTGAACAGCCTTGTGCTCAGAAGGAAAGGGAACAGGAGTGTTGGATCAGCTGCAAGCTGGAGTCCCAGCACTGAGAGCCTCTGTCATACACAACATTTAATTAACTTAGAAAAGCACCCAGCCAGTGGTGCTGTATTTAAGCACAGTCTTCAGTGCTTCTTAATAGAAAGACGCTGTAATACTGCTTCGGGTAGCTTTTCCAATAGCACTTCAATGTGTGCTGGCTTTGGCTGGGGTAGAGTTAATTTTCTTCAGTGGCCAATATGGGGCTCTGGTTTGGGTACTAAAAATGCTTTGTTGTTGTTTCATGTACAGTTAAAATGGTTGCTGAAATTAATTTAGGATATATTGTTTATAACTGACTTTCATCCCCAAAAGGATTCGAAGAGGAGCACATGGATTACACTAGAAAAAGCTCAGGAGTTAAAATGTAAAGATTTGCTCTCTGAACAACTAATTGAGGAAGTTCTGTGATCCTCTGGTTCCAGCAGTGTGGGAGGAACAGAAGTTTTGAAAGTTTAACAGGAGGTTTTAAGAATAACCACTATCCCCCTGCAAGTAAGCTTCAATAAGAAAGATAATTACTTAGCACACAAAATCTTATTTTTAAGCAAGAATTCTAAAGATTTACAACAGACCAATAGAATGGCATTACTGGGTCACAAGCTGTAGTGTACTGACTTAGTACTTCACCAGGAAACACTCAGTGCACTCATCATTATGAAGTTGTAGTGATTTAGGAAAATAAATAGCCCATCAGTGGACTAACAAGACATGAACTGCATTTCCTGACTTCCCTTCAATGCAGTGGATTGTAGTCCTGTCACAAAACTGCAAAAGAGAAGCAGTAACACCATCAGATGTTGTTGAAAAGTCATGTAACTGAGTATTTATGTCCTCCAACAAGTGCCAGACAATGTCTGTAATAAGTGATCAAAGTGCTCACTGAAGCCTTGCTTGCTCCAGCTAAACCAACCAAAACTATTAGGGGAAAGAAAATATATATATATCTCCTGAACTTCAGGGATCATCCCCCTAAAATTACACAGAAAGTAATGTGAAAACAATCCCAGCTGCTGCATTGAAAGGATTACCTTGAAGACAACATTCAGAGGGTGAAGCAGAAATGAAGGGCAACCCAACACTTCAGCTGATGAGCCTCAGTATGAAAACCCCACTGGTCTACTCTCCAAGTACCTGTAGGTCTTAGTAAACTGATCATGATCTAAACCCAAAGAACCATCTGTATTTTTGTTTATAAAAAGAAGTAAAAATAATCCAAAAGAGTCAAGAAATCAATTCTAGGATTTTATAATCATTTGAAAGGAACACCAAATACCATTCAGTGCCCCCGGTGTTTTCACTGTTCCTCAGCTGAGCCACAGCAGGGCTGGGGATCTCATGAACACTGGAGAGAAATAAGCCCTCTACAGAAACTGAGCTGTAAAAGAGCCTGAAAGCCTTTCTCCAATCACTTACAAAAACTGGGGTTTGGGTTTCTTTTTTTTGCCACTGAATTCAGTGGGACTGCTAGTGCCTAGTTATCTTCAGAACTACAGTATATTGTGATGTCATGTAGAGCAGAAGGAACTTGCTGGATTCCGTGGAATTGCACAAGTGTAGGTAAGGTTAGAGTAAGACCCACAGTTTCAGACTAGTAGGATCATTTAACAAAGCTACTTTCACTTGATGCACTTCATTTGCTTCCTCTAATAAAAAAGAAAAAAGAACATCCCACCTCTTCCATTCCTTGAACACCTCCAGGCACGGCAACTCCACCACCTCCCTGAGGAGCCTATTCCAATATGTAATCACCCTTTCTGTGAGGAAAGTCTTCCTGTTGTCCAGCCTAAACCTCCCCTGGTGCAACTAAAGACTGTCCTCTGGTCCCATCACTTGTTCCCTGGGAGCAGAGCCTGAACCCCCATCCTGGCAGGGAGTTGCAGAGCCAGAAGGTCCCCCCTGAGCCTCCTTTTCTCCAGGCTGAGCCCCCCCAGCTCCCTCAGCCACTCCTGGTGCTCCAGACCCTTCCCCAGCTCTGTTCCATTCCCTGGACACGCTCCAGCCCCTTCCTGTCACTCTTCTGGGAGGGACTCAGAACTGGACACAGCCCTGGTGGTGTGGCCTCACCCCTTCTGAGTGCAGAGACCCTGCCCTGGTCCTGCTGCCACACTATTCCTGACCCAGCCCCCGTGCCATTGGCCTCCTGTCACAGCACCCCCAGGGCCTTTCCCACTGGGCCCTGCCCAGCCCCTCTGCCCAGCCTGGAGCTGCAGGGGGTGGTTGTGGCCAAAGTGCAGGACGCAGCACTTGGTCTTGGTTGACCCACACACCTGACTTTGCTAATGGTGCTCTCAGTCTCCTCATCCAGGTCAGCAAGTAAAGACATTAAACAGGGCTGGGCCAGCACTGCTCCCTGGGGCAGCACTGGTGCCAGGATGCCAACTGGGTGCAGCACCATTGCCAGCCATCAGCCAGGTCTTAGCCCAGCAGAGAGTGCCCTGCCCAGGCTGGGCTGCAGCTTTGCCAGGAGAGTGCCATGGGACACGCTGCCCAAGGCTTTGCTGAGGGCCTGGCAGACACATCCACAGCCCTCCCCTCACCCACCAGGTGGGTCACAAAAAGAAATGAGGTTGGTGAGGCAGGACCTGCCCCTCCCAAATCTGTGCTGGCTGGGTGTGATGCCCGGGCTGTGCTGTGTGATCACACCCACGGGGATTGCTCCACAGCCCTGCCAGGCACTGAGGCTGGGCTGTGTCTGTGAGCTCCCTCACACACAGGCCCTCTCACCCTCACTGCCCCCTCGGGGTTTCTCAACAGGAGCCTCAGTTACTCTGCCTCAGGGGCATGTCGTAATAAACCGTTTATTTTAAATTGCAAAAACAGGGTTGTCTTTAGGGAAAATATAAAGAAGAAGCTTAAGTTACTTCTAGAAAGCAGCACTGAAGTGGGAAATGGGAAACAGTCATATTTCAACAGAAGAGACTTGACACAGTAAAGCTGATGGAGAGCCTAAAAACACGGAAGGGTTTATATCCTGTTCCTGACTTGTACCTGAACATTTCATATCCCTAAGTCCACAACATTCTACAAAACAGTGCAAAAACAAAAACCGTTGTGTTTAAATATTAAAAATACCAAATCAGACTTCCTAAACAGTATTTGATAAAACAATCACAGACTTCTATAGATGGTGCTGTCTATTAGATGGGTTTAGTATTTGGTCCCGTTTTTCTTCATACTTCTCTATCATTTTCTGCATTTCATGGTCAGCTCCAATAACCTTGAAAAGAAGAACATGAACATTAGAAATAACTGACACTATGAAACATGGGGTTTTTTGAGCAAAATAAAACAGGACTACCACAGAAGCCAAACCAATATATTCCTAGGGGTCTATCCAAGTCACTTGCTCTGTGGAATCTGGCATTCCCTGAAAAACATGGCTGATCCTGCAACCAATCCCAGTGAACAGACCCTCAAATTCCAGAGATGGAAAACCACACTTTTAGCTATACCCTATACACGTCTGTGAACAGTTTTCCAAGGTTATCCTTCTCCAAAGTTTACCAGAAAAGCAGATTTACTTACTTTTACCACTAATTACTGCTCTTATTATTTGAAAAGTACAATCCTCCATATGCCTAATTGGTTATAATTAAAGTAATACTCACAAGCACTGGGCAGGAAACTTCAAACAGTGCACGTTTAATGAGCCACTCTTCATAGAGCTCATGAATAGCTTCTAAATATTCCTAGAAAAGAGGCACTGGAATAACACACATGCCCGTGGATGAAACACACCCTGCAATTTTTATCCATTTGGTAAGTAGTTAAGAAACATAGAAAAGCCAGCATTGGATATTTCAACTAACAAAAAATAAAAAGCATCTGAAGGTTTCTGTGAAAAACTAATTCCCAGTATAAGGTTTTACTCCATGAAGAACCTCAAAGACAGAGTTTACAAGAGCACAGGGCTCTCAGCTCCTTTTAAGATCAAGCAACCATGATTCTCTCCCACAGGTATAATATGGTTCAAGATTTTACAGAGGAAAGTACAACAAAGAGAAGTAAGGACACAAATGGCAAGGCTGCAAAGAGGGTGCATTGGAGGCACTTTCTGTGTCGATACATTTACCAGAATTCCTAGTTCCCTTTCTCCTGGCTGACTCAATTTCCTCTAAAAGCTTTTCTGCCTGTCATCAGCTATTGGTGTTTTCTTCATGGAGACCACTTCACATTGTTCATTCCTAACTGCTCCCCCCAGCCCTCAGCAGAGCTGTGAAATAACTCAAGGATTCTTCAAATCCATCACAGCAAGGATTTATTCTCAAGGCAACGTTCCACATGGCCCAAAATGTAGCCCTTTGCACATCTCCTCAACTGAACAGCTGCTTCCCCTGGGCTCCCCAGCACTGGTGATGCGGAAGGCGTGGAGAGGGAGCTACACACAGGTCTGGTGAGGCTTTCTTTAGCAGCCCTGGTTGATGAAGGGCCAGTCACTAACCTGGCACAGAAAGCCATCCTTCCATTACCACGGTTTATTTTAAAGCAGACTCCCACAGTTGTAATTTTCAAGAAGTTGCCTCTTTTCAGACACAAGCAGAGACCCTTTTCATGCACAAACATCCTGGTAACAGCAGACAACAAAGTGCCCACATAATCTTCAGCACCTGCATGCCCAGGTATTTGTGCTTTAACTGGGTGCTTTTATGCCATTTAGGGGTACAAAAGCAACTGACTTTTTACATCTTAGAGAAGATTAACAGTTGATTAATATCCACCTAAAGTCAGCTACAGTACACTGATTACCAAAACAACACTTGGGAAAGTCAGTGTGCACAACAGATCATTTTCTAGAAATAAATCAAAATTAAATACTCAGGTTCTAGTTTGCAGTGGGAACAGCTGCAACACATTTTGGTAATACACTCAGGATACCATTTCATTATTTAGACTGGAATCATTATGTTTTGAAAGCTCCTTGTAACCACATAAACTGGAGGAACTCCTTACCAGAGGAATGATCTTTTCTTCTTCCCTGCACCGCCTCTTTAACCTCTCATAACAAACTTCAGGAGAAGTCCGCAGATAGACTGTTGTAACACAAAATGAAATAGTCATGTTCAAGGATCAGCTTTAAAAGCACAGCAGACACTTACTTGACAAACTATAGAAGGAAAGAATCCTGAACTGGGCACCACCACTGAACCTCCCCTTTGGCACTACCATTAATCCATCCACAATCCACCCACAAATTCACGCTGTCTGATGCAGCCACTATATTATATTGAATAATGTGATTATGACTCAAGAAACAAGAATTGCTTCTACTCCCAGTAAAGAAACCCACCCCCAAACACAGCCCTCCAGATCCCATCAAAATTTTACCTATCAAATCCACTGAAACATCAATGTTGTTCTTGATCCAGTCAAACCATTCACTTAGGACAGCATAATCCACCTCTGGCATTCTTCCACTGAACAAACATAAGAGTCATCACTCACTGAACAACATGCAGGCATCAATTCTAAGCTTTTCTTTTTCTCACCTGACTGGAATTACTCTCCATTTACTCCAGCATTTATGAAATGAAAACAACACCACTATTATTCCCACCCAAACTGAATGCCACATAAACCATTGTCTGTACAACAGAAAGACCAGATTTTTTTTATAAGTACTTATTAAAACAAAGTTTCTATTATTAACAGTTACAAACATTAACTATTTTTTTCCACTACAGTTAAGAAATAATTACTTGGTGACTAGGAACAGAAACACTACCACAGTGACATACATACAATAACAGTTTAGTGTGAGTGGTTATTTAGTGCTCAGGTTCTTTGTATCAGGATCATTTCAAATCTATCTGCAGTGCATGTCACCAGAAGGGCTGGATTTACTCAGCAGCACTGACAATTCATTACAGATGCCACAGTAAAGAGCAGTGAAAAAATAACGTCACTGTGTAAATAAATTTACTCCCACTCTAAGAAACATTTGTGGAAAGGAGTAGTGGAATATTCAACATGCTTAATTAGAACTCCGTACTCAGAGAGCACAGACAACATTGGAGACAACTGTCCCAAAGTTATCTCAGCAAGAACAGTAAAATATCAGGCAGCTCAAGCAGAAGGGAGTTGTAGTGGACATGTTAAGAATCACACTAGTATTTTATAATAAAAACATTCTGCTTTTATTAGTATCAGAACTATCACTTATTACGATATTCCTAGTAGTCAAATATTACTAGTTTTACATTATCCTGTCTTCCAAACTGGTGACAGGAACCCTTAACTCCACACACTTTCCCAAATGCCTCTGCAACAGAAATATAAAAAGAGATGGAGTTGGGAGGCTCCTGCCCTCTCCAGCTGAATGATTCAGAGCAGTTACATTTTAGGTCATGCTGAAGGACAAGATTCTACAGATTTCTAAACCATTTTCCTGGCAACATGCTCTGATCACTGGCAAAACCGAGCAAAGATAATACAGAAAGGTATTTCCACTCAAGTATGTAAGAAAGCAAAGCCTGTATTTGCACCACCTCCCTTCTTTATCTGCCACCCAGCTGAACTTCCCACCTCCAAAAATGGGATACCCCACCCCAGAAAGGGGGTAACAAGTCATTGCTGTTCTTCTAACACACCAATCATAAACATTCCTGGTGGCAGGGATCTACATAAGCCAAATACTGAGTCTGCTACTTTTCTCCAGGACAGACAGGGAACACTGGAAGGTCAAAAAGAACTGAAAATAAAAAAAAGCCCTGCTGTTCTTACCCTAAAACATGGTAACATCCAAGTCAATTCTGCACTGATGTGCCCTGCAGACAACCTGCCATTGCTTTCCCTGTGTCATGGAGTGCCCTGGCTAATCCTGTGAGGATTCTCGATCAGGCTCAAGATCCATGAAGTAC
Source organism: Scytalopus superciliaris (assembly GCA_013400415.1). Taxonomy (NCBI): domain Eukaryota; kingdom Metazoa; phylum Chordata; class Aves; order Passeriformes; family Rhinocryptidae; genus Scytalopus; species Scytalopus superciliaris. The sequence goes on from VXBX01001524.1 coordinate 167,914, forward strand.
AGGGAATGTAAAAAGTACAAAAAGGTGTTTTCACTTCTCAAGTTTGCTGACATTTGACTCCTGCCACATCAGGTTTTCACTGCAGAGGCTGAACATGGACAGACCAAGCTTTGTATCATAAATAACTAGGAATTCAAAGGGGAGGGACAGAGGGAACTGCAGCACATCGTGCACACTCACGTGCACACATTTAGAATTCTCAGTTTTACACCTGACACAAGTGTGCCTTTCAGTGCCAAACTCAGGCACAGTTTGCACTCAGTCTGCAATCCCAGCATGAACACATGCCTATCTCTGTGTGCCAAAACCACTCTCAGGAGTTGCTGCAGTTGAAGCCTTCCATCATTGTAAAGCCTCCTCTCTCTGGGAAAAAGCCTGCAGAGCCAAAACTGAGTGACTGGATCAAAGAACAACTGATAGTTCTGATAGTCCCACAGCTCTTCATGCCTTGCTTCAACTGATCATTCTCCTAAAGCAGCAGAGCTTGTGTAGACACAAGAGAACAGCAATGGGGGGCCCTTCTCACCCCCTGACAGGAGGGGGAGCCAGGTGGGGTCAGGCTCTGCTCCCAGGGAACAGGGGCAGGACAAGGGGAAACGGCCTCAAGCTGGGCCAGGGGAGGGTCAGGGTGGAGATCAGGAAAAATTTCTTCATGCAAAGGGTGGTCAGGCACTGGCAGCCCTGCAGTCCCCATTCCTGGAGGGATTCAAAATCCATGTGGATGTCCCTTTGGGGACATGGGTTAGTAGTGGCCTTGGCAGTGCTGGGGAACAGTTGGACTTGATGATGTTAAAGGTCTTTGCCAACCTGAACAACTCTGTGATTCTTCCCCATCTTCAGGACTGGGACCTTAAGCAATACCTTCTCTTACAGAATAGAAAGCACAAAATAACCTCTGCTCTGCAGTTTGCTTTTGGCCACTACCAGAGACAGGGCATGAGGGAGGCCAGATTTACTCACTTTTTTACTGTGATACAAAATAGCTGGTTTCATATAGCCCAAATTATTCCTTATTTTACTTTAAATCCTTTTGCACACCCTTTTCTTTTGGCTTGCTAATGGCAGCCTCCTGGCTTGCTGCAACAAACAAAGCAAATGCTTTTCATCCAATATTAAAAAGTGCTGAAGCCATGAAACACCTTAGATGCCCTTAAAATGTTATTCCAAAATGAACACAGAGTTGACACAAGCAGACTTTGCCTCATAGCAAAGTTCTTTTTTCTCCAAGTTCTGAGTCTTTGAGACAAAGGCACGTGGTCTACAATGAAAAGTCAGTAATTAAAAATGAGAAGAATATTCCAGGATGCTTCCACTGTGTACAGACTGGGATAAATAATGTCTTTGCCTCACATCCCGTGCCTCTCCCGATTTCCAAGGCCATTCCTGCAGCATGGATGACACCTTGTGGCAACAAACTGGGCTCATCCCTTAAGGCCACTGAAAAATCCACTAAAACAACAATCTGTTACACACACTCCCCAACAGAAGGTCAGCATTCCAAACAAACCAAACCAAAAGCCCAGTGCTGATTACTGCACTGCCTGGGTTAGTTTGGGATGGGTCAGTTATACATGGGGCAGGTAGTGAGTGAGTGTTCTTTCTTTACTCACAGCCTGCCAAGGTTTGCAGCCTGCTTTGATCCTGTGAGTCCTGATTCTCAGCAAGAGCATGTGACTCGAGTTCCTGCTTGCAAGAAACACCAGTCCTGGGTGCTGGGTTGGGTAACACTACCCAGTTCCTCCTGCCCACAGTGCTATTCTTTAGGTCCACATGGGTTTTTTACCTGTCCAACATGTGTTTGCTTTGATTTAAGCAAGATTTTTGCATGCAGCTGGAGAGCAGGTAACTTCAATAGATGGTGTCTAAACAATACTGTGTGCTAAGTACACAGGAGCAGTGCTGGAAAAGGCTCTCCATGTCCTACAGCTTTGATTGTACCAGTGGGCAGCACATCCTGCCCCAGCACACTGTCACTCCAACAGAGAACTGACAGATTTCACAGGCTACTTAGATGCGCATTACCAGACAGTTGAAATATATATATATGCATATATATATTTCAATTAATTAATCCAAGACAGTGAAGTAGAAAACCATATACATTACCTGCGATACAAATTTTCCACAAAAATGTGTTTTGCACTGTGGATTGATCTCTCCATCATTCGTACTGGGGAAATCTACAAGACAGAACTTGACAGTGTCCAGTTTTCAGTATGCTTGTTATCTTTTCAGACTCATATTGCACATTACATGAAACACATATGATTTTCAGATCTTTCTTTCAGACTTTGTGACAAGCAAACTTACTGGGAGGGTGGGAGCCACAAATAAACACAGACTCCTGATCTTTCTTATGGTCACTGCATTACTAAACAGCTACATCATGAATTTGTTACTCATACACAATTTTCAGCATTCATCTGAGCAGCTGGAGGTAATTCAGGGTACAAAAAAGCAGGAATCCACTTGGGATCTGCAGAGCAATGGGAACTATTGCTGCCTGAATTGTTGCCCCTTCAGGTGTGTTACTGGGTCACAGCACAGGACTAACATCACACAAACTGAAGCAAGAAAACAGAAGTTTCAAAAGAATTAATTGCACCTGAGAGCCCTGGCCTCAGCCAGCCCTGCATGTGCTCAACCAGCATTTCATTTTGGAGCAGGGACACCCTCTGACACTCTTGGCCCCTGCAGAGCAGACCAACCTGGCAGAGCTCTTTCTGCACCTTAATGGCCATGGAAGCAAAAATGGCTGCAGAAGGCTCAAAGGGCAAATGACAGCAAAGCTCAGATTGAAATGCAGGGAAATCCTCAGGAATTTTTGAATGAACCTTTTCTGCAGCAGAACAGGACTTCTGTTGTCTTAGAAAAACACCCCTTCAAATGTATGTGTGGTATCACTCTCACATGTGCTACTGCTGAAAGTTTGCCCTGACACAAAGCCAGAAAATAAAACAGAAGAGCAATCATTAAGATGTAAGCATGGCATCTAAGATCAGATCTTGTAATCAGGGAATGGAAGACAGCACAGAAAGTTATGAGAGGTGTTTGAAGGAGAGAGAGTCAACAAATCTTAATAAAAAGGTAAAACATGAAAATCAATATAGGAAAAGAAAATATTGCAGAAAAAAAGGATGTAAACCATCTGGAAAAAAAAGGCAGTAGAAAATGTTAGAAGTACATTGAATAAACATAAAAAGCAATGGCTAAATGAATTCCAACACAAGATTATTTAATTTTTGCCAAAGACTTTAAATAGCAAAATTACAGACAAGTCACTGACATGAGATGAGTAAGCTCCTAAGGCTGGTGCCAAAGCAGCAGTACTAGTTTGGGCAAGTAAAAGTTGTGAGCAGACCAGAGGCAGGTGTTTTGCCCCCCAGAGCACACGTCTTTGCACCACAAAAGTTCCTACACACTGCAGGAACAAGGAACGAACACAAACAGCATCCCAACTTTGGGATACAAGGTTAAAAGCATTTAGCACTCATAAATAACTTCTTTAATTAGAAATGTTTCTTTACCATGGGTCTGGTGTGCTGCTCCAACATGGTCAGCTGGACATAAGTCTGTAATGTTATGCCCCACCTTGAAGCATCTTGGTACATTAAGCCCTGGGGTCAGAGGTGGAAGGAAGGCACAGACATCTTTTAGGTCAAACAGCAACACAGTGAAGTTGGTATTTAGTAAGCTTTTGCAGTACAGCAGCATTGCTAAAAGAAATGCACTTACACAGCTGACACTGGGTTTGACAAGAATTAAGTGAGCATTTGCTCTCCACAATGCAGGTGTAAGAATTACAGCTCTGGTCTTAAGTGGAAGGCTTGCTGAAGTCAGCAGGAATTAAATACTCTGCACATTGAACAGTTAGAACCAAGGCACAGCTCATGTGAGACAGTTCAAATATGTTTAGTAATTAAAAAACCGTATCTATTACTTTATTTTTGTGTGCTGACAGACTCTAAGTATACCCAGACCATCCAGAAATTATATATGGTTCCATTAAGTATGGTCTGGGCCTCAGAGAAAGTGTCCTTGAACACAGACAACTGTTCTTCCTACAGGATCCTCAAAGCAGTTCTCAGGCAGCTCCTCCACTCTTTCTGATTGCTGCAATTCCACACACACACACAAGGAACAGTCTATGCTGCAAAGCAGAGAAAAGACTACTCAAAATAAAACATCAGTGTCTATTTGGTGAGATGACAAGTTCTAAGCCAGCAGTACAGCTTGAGTCCCCAGATCTGATCTCCTCCTTCTCTCTCTGCCCAAGATCAGACTTTCTCAGTGTTCCAAAACACACAGACTGCTGTGATGATGCCAAGCATGCCCCACCCCTCTACTAACAATAAGTAAGGCATCAGTAACTCCTGGCAGGGAGAATTTCCTTTTCCAGAGGACCTGTGCTAGCACTGATGGTATCAAACACACCTCTGGGCACATGTGCTGTGGGGTGTGTCCACACAGCTGTGTCAGCATCAAATCCCACAAGCCCCTCCTCAGCCCGTGGTGAGATTTCTGCAGAGCAGGGGATCCCCAGCCCTGCCATCAGGAACCACTCCCAGCAGCCCAGCTAAGCCAGTGTGCAGGGGCAGGGCCCAGGCTGCTGCTCCGAGTGCAGCTCCAACCCAGGGACAGTTCCAAGGAGCCAAAGACAACAGGATTCAACACCTCACTGGGTGAGTCTTCAGCAGTCACAGAATGTTAAGGGGTTGGAACAGATCTTAAAGCTCATCTATTCCCAACCTCTCTGCCATGGGCAGGGACACCTCCCACCAGCCCAGGTTGCTCCAAGCCCCGTCCAGCCTGGCCTGGGACACTCCCAGAGATGAGGCAGCCACAGCTTCTCTGCCAAACCTGTGCCAGGGCCTGCCCACCCTCACAGGGAACAATTTCTTCCTAACATCTAATCTAACCCTGCTCTCTGTCAGTTTGAACCTATTCCCCCTTGTCCTGCCACTCCAGTTCCTGAGGAACTGTCCCTCTCCTTGTTGTCCCCTTCAGACACTGGAAGGTGCTCTGAGGTCTCCACACAACCTTCTCTTCTCCAGTATGAACAGCCCCAGCTCTCCCAGTCTGCCTCTCCCTAGGGAAGGTGCTCCAGTCCTGTTATCAACTTTGTGGCCTTCTCTGGACTTGATTCAACAGTTTCATGTCCTTCTTAAACTGAGGACACCAAAACTGTGCACGGCACTCCAGTCAACCAACATTAACTGATCAGATCCACCCCTCACTTTCAGTGACATTCTTTGAAACAGGCATAAGTTCTAAAGAAACAACTGTCACACTCAGGGCTTCCCTTTCTGAGGATTTCTTTAGCTCACACCCTGTAAGAGACCCAGTCCTTGCTGAAACCACATTTTATATGCAATGTTCCTATTATATGCATGTCTTAATCACAATAAAAAAATCTTTGGCTTCCTGGAGCTTTATTTTTTGCTGTGTGAGATTCTGCCCACACCTTTCCCAATGGTTTTGCTGGTTGGTAGTAAGTTGTCACACATGTCTTTCTAAAAGAACAGTCACTGTAGTTGCACAAATAATTTTTGCCACTTACCAGGATATTATGACCACGAACATTCCTCCACTTGGTCAAGGGTTCTTTCAAAACCTTATTAAAAATAATTACCCCATGTTAAATATGTTTTAGATGCAAGATATTTCATGCGACTCTACAAGTCTACAACTATTTTTAAGGAATATTCATTCAGTAAGGCACAGTATTCACAACTTGTATTGGAAAGCTCATCCCTCTTAAAAAAAACAGTACAGAATCCTGTAACACAAAAGGTAGTAACAAAAACTCTAAAAATAGAAAAATATCAATATACCACATCATGTTAGCACTTTTAAACTGCCAGAATGAAACACCTAATGAGTCTGGATAGAATTTCACTTTTCTGAGTCAAAATCAGTCCCATGTAAGGGAAAGAATAGCTTAGCAGAGTACTGACTGCATTTCAATGACCTGCCCATTGCCTGACAAATTCACTTCTCAAGAAGTAACACCGGGCAGAAAAATGATCAGGCTGCTGTCATGTTAGTTTTCTTTTATTTTTGTGTTCTAACAAACAAAATATTCAAAACTTTTACTCAGAAAACCTTCTACCCTGAATAGGTAAAATCACAAGAGACTTAGCTGGTTCAAGCAGGGTCTAAAACTCCAACCATACAGTAGAGCCAGGCCTAAGAGAGTTAACTAGCAACTTATAAAATATTGTACTATATGCAAATTAAAGTCTGCTATCCTTTGGGTTAACAGTTAACTACTCCATAAGGATCTTTCCTGTTGAATTACCAAATAACATCTGGCAACCCAGCATTTCCATGAGGACTCCTGGAACTCACTATCAAATATGTATTGCCAGGTCTGCTGGGAAAAGGATTAATATCTGTTGTACACAGAAACAATTGTTCACTGAGGTTCGAGCCTGATTTTGTTTAAAACACAAGCCTGCCCTTCCCCTAATCTTGTTCTAAGCAACATAAAATCAAATACTCTGTCAGTCTAAGAGATTTCCAGAAACAGTTCTAACAGATTTTCCATTTTTCAAAAACACCACCTATTCCCTGGGATCTCAGTTATGTGACACCAGTATTTTTACAGCCTTAGTGCTTTACTTTGCTTATTACAAGACACACCTAAGACTTCAGTGACATGAAATGGCAAACAGACGTGACCAAGCCTGCCCAGCCCCTGGGGGTTGCTGTTACTGTAGAGGTACAAACTCTGATCCACAGGTCTTACTGATATTTTGGCATCCAGTATTCTATTACTTTGTTTTCTCCAATTTGATTATAAAAAAAGTTGGGGGATGGGGAGGTACCTCAGTAAGCCCCTGGCTCACAACCTGCTGCTCCTTTCTCATGCACCCGAGGACAACACTTCTATATTGCCAGCTCTGTCCAGGACAAGCCATTGTTAAATGACAAATAATGACAGAGAACTGTACATCCAGTACCTCAATGCTGGTAGTTTGTGCAAAATAATCCAGGCATGTTGTTTTCCCACTTGCAATGTTCCCCTCGATACAGATCTGATGAAAAACAAGTCACTGTGAGAACAGCAGCAAACAGTGTGTGTGTGCAAATGTACCCTCCCCATGTCAGCAGGCCAGGTCCTTAAGGGATTATTTCCTGGGAAGGACTGCTTAAACCTTAAGAGGCCCTATCATTTTTATTTTCAGAAATTTGAACAACTAAAATAAAGCAAAAGATGTTTTTTTCAGATGTCTTAATTTATAGCTTCAAGTGATTAGATTTCAAATGAAAAACAAAACCACCCACCACCCCCCAGGGGGGATTGTATATGGAGCAATGGCAGGGCCACACACACAACCCTGACCCCCAGCTGACACCTGTCCTGACACCATCCCTCATGATTTTATCCCTCAAAATTATTGCACTAATCCCTCACAGTTTTATTGGAATTTACAGAACTAGGCAAGCATAACCTTGCACTGATTATGGCCCAGTGCCACACCCAGCACCACGGCTGCCAATACACGTATGCTCTGATTATAATGAAATTATAAGGAAAGACGCTGCACATTTTACATTTTTTACTGAACAAAACGCAAATACTTACAACTCTCTTTCTATCATCCTTCTTTAGCGTAAGTTTATCTAGAACAGAAATAAACAAGGAGTTAAAAATCGAGAAGGTCTTCATAACTTAGTTACGCTGAGCTTCTCAACGTGAGCCCCTCCGTGAAGCTCTTAAGTTCTCTGTTGCTCAGTATGACTACTTGTAGATACATGTTTATATATATGTATGTATATAAAACAGCCTTCCAGGTGGCAGGTGATCGCTGGCTCAGCCTGTGGCTCAGCCTGTGGCACAGCAGCGGCCGAGGGTGCGTGTCCCTCTCTCGGTGTTGCCACCCTGCGAGCCGGCAGGGCCGGGGCGGCTCCGAGACGGGCCCACACCGCAAAACTGTGCTGTGAG
>VXBX01001524.1:179930-234586 GCA_013400415.1 Scytalopus superciliaris
GGAGCACAGAATCCCGGGGACAGAGGGGACAGGGACACAGAGCCCCGAGGACAGCGAGGGACAGAGCCCCGGGGGACAGCGGGGACAGGGGCAGAGACCCGGGGACAGAGGGGCACAGAGCCCTGGGGACAGCGGGACAGAGGGGCACAGAGCCCCGGGGACAGCGGGGGAGAGCGGCACAGAGCCCCCGGGACAGAGGGGGAGAGGGGCACAGAGCCCCGGGGACAGAGGGGGAGAGGGGCACAGAGCCCCGGGGACAGCGGGGCAGAGAGCCTCGGGAACAGCGGGGACAGGGGCACAGAGCCCCGGGGACAGCGGGGCCAGAGGGGCACAGAGCCCCGGGGACAGCGGGGCACAGAGCCCGAGGGGCACAGAGCCCCGGGGACAGAGGGGGCGGGCCGCGCTCAGCCACACCGACCGTGCCCGGGGCCGCTCCGCTGTCCGGGGACAGCCGCACCGGGGTGGGGGAACTGCCGCGCTGAAAGCCTCATGGACCGAGTTAAAGAGACCTGAAGTCTCGTCACGTTAAGGTTCCGGTGCCTTCGGCTCGTTCCTGTGTCAGGAACCCCTTCCCGGTGAGAAAGGGCTGTGGTTTGGGCTCAGCCCCGTGGCTCCGTGCCCTGGTGCCGAGGGATGCTCAGGCGGCTCCTCCTGAGCCTCGTTAATCTGTGATGTGTGCCTTTAGGGGGAGCGTCCCGAGCCCCCAAAAGCTGTGTTTGCCCCGACCCCACAGAGGGATTTGGCTGGAGAGACCTCCGGGGGGGCTGTGACAGAGGCTGGACATGAACCAGGGGTACTCAGGTGGGCAGGAAGGGCAGGGGCACCTGGGATGGGTCAGGAATAGGGTGGCAGCAGGACCAGGGGAGGGATTGTCCCCCTGTGCTGGCACTGCTGGGGCTCCTCCAGGGCTGGGGACAGTTCTGGACCCTCAGACAGCAGAGACGCTGAGGGGCTGGAGTGTGTGCAGGGAAGGGAAGGGAGCTGGGAAGGGGGTGAGGGAGCTGGGGAGGCTCAGCCTGGAGAAAAGGAGGCTCAGGGGAGACCTTCTGGCTCTGAAATAGACCTGATGGATCCAGGTGAGGGTCGGGCTCTGCTCCCAGGGAACAGGGACAGGAGGAGAGGGAATGACCAGGAGATGGCCAGGTGGGACACAAGAAGGAATTTCTCCCTGGAAAGGGTGGTGAGGCCTTGGAAGGGGCTGCCCAGGGAGGGTTGGAGTGCCCAGCCCTGGAGGTGCCCAAAGCAGGACTGGCCGTGGCACTCAGAGCTCTGGGCTGGGGGACACGGTGGGCATCGGGCACAGGGTGGGCTCCTGGGCTGGGAGGGCTTTTCCAGCCTGAATGATTCATTGATCCTGACCAGGAAAGTGCCAAATAATGCCCCACAGGGAGTGGGTATTTCACAATAAAATTTAACTTTTGAGGAGAAAGACAGTTGATTGAAATTACATCTTCAGCATCATTTTTGCTAGAAATAATGATAAATTTAAACACTAGGTTTTCTGTCATTTTAGCTGGAGTTTGGGCATCAGGTACTCAAGTACCAGGGCAGCCCAAAATAGCAGGCAAGTCCATGGAGTGCTGCTTAGTGTAAGGTGTGTCTGGGTATCCACTGTGAGAGCTCAGGGAAGGAAACAAGGAAATTCAAGCAAGAGAAAGGGAAGGAAGAGGCTGAAGGAGGAGGAACTGCCCCTGGCCAGGTGGTGGGGACCAGCCCTGGCATCTGTGGGGCTGCAGGCACTGCCCATGGCACAGAGCACAGGGAGGTGTGGGGAGGGATGGCTTTGAGAGGGAAAAGCTTCCATGCAGGGGGGAGGATGATTTCTGTGTTGGGGTGGCAGCAGGCCATGAGCTGTGTGAGCTCCACTGAAAATATTCCAGGTACCCCAGCACTCACACACCAAACTCTGCAAAAACACACGTTCAGAAGATAGCAAAGCCCAGCCAGCTTGGCTCCTTTGGCCTGTATTTCTGTTACATACTATAACATACACTGGAATTTCCTTTACAAGCTTACAGCCAGTAAGACAGACAGCCTGCCTTTTAGCATCTAGGAATGATGACATATTTGAGGAATACTCTTTCAGTCATGGGATCAGACTCACCCTGTTGTTGTTATAGAGTAGTACTGATTGTGCTTCCTTGGGGTAATAAAAACTGCTCTGTCTTGACAAAACAGGGGTTTATCCTTTGTAAGGCCACTCAGGGCTTCCCAAGGGTTTGGCTGGCTGAAAGCAGCTCTGAAAGCCCATCTGTGCAATGTGTCTGTGCTCTCGCAGGCCAGCCCATGAGCTTAGGACGTGGTTTCCTGGCAGAGGGGAGGCAGCAGTAGTTTCTCTCCAGTTGTTTCAGCCTTGCCAGAAGAAACCCTTGAAGACAACACAGGCCCCAGAACAAATGCAGTCTGTGTACAATTAGAGAAGTGCAGTGCCAAATAATTGAAGATGAGTCCAAGTTAAATCTATCGCGGTTTAAATCTGTTTCATCTTTAGCTTTGTATTTCTTGTCTTGAGTGCTTCATTTTCCCTCTGTGACATGGTGCTAATGTGGGGTGGGGCTCTGCAAAAACTGATGTAAATTATATCCATGGGATACACGTTTTGAGCGGTGTCCTTGGTTCAGAAACAAAGTGGGGTCCTCATTGCTGTTACTGAACATCCCATTGTTAGTCAGCAGCCTGGCAGTTCCCAAAAATGCAGTTTCTTGGCTGTACAGCCATGCACACAGCAGTGTCACTGCAGGTGGGTCTGTGGGAGCTGCTCTGCTCTGCTGCAGGAGGCACCAGGGTGGGTTTGCAGCAGTCAGAGGCCACCACAGCCTGCCCAGAGCGTTGCCACCCGAGCCCAGCAGAGACTCTCAGACTGCAGAGGGTTTCACTTCTGCCCTGTGGGCTGTGACAGGGCTGAACCCCAGTGGGCTGGGCACACCCGGGCACGGCACTGGCCGTGATCACCGGCAGCAATGGGGGAGAAACCCTGTCCTGGGCTGCAGAGGTGGCTGCACATGGCCAGTCCCCCTGTCACCCCCTGCCCCACGCTCTGTGGGCTGAGACAGTGCCACGTTCCCTTCCCTTGCAGTGCTGGAGGCTGCAGGAGCCTGGGGGGCCAGGGGGTGCCAGGGCAGCCCTACACTGCTGGCCACGACTGCTTTGCTCAGGTGGAAGGAAACTGCTGCAGCACTTTTTAAATAACATTCCCACACATTCCCACATGGGGGAGGATGGATCTTTATGATGTTTGGGTGTAATTTTCACACTGGCCTGTAAACTGCTCTGTGGGCTGTCAGGTCTGGGCATCCTGGTGCTTCCCCTGGAACAAGTCAGGCTGGAGATGGAGCTGATTATGGCCAGAAGCTTAATTATAATCTCAAATTTTATTCAGATAACAAAGTTATCCTCCCCCCATCCCTTGCTCCTTTTTTGTTTGATCTCCACAGTCACAGAATGGTTGGGGTTGGAAGGGACCTCTGGGGAACATCAAGTCCACCCCCCTGCTAACCTGCCTTATTAATTTTTTATTCCACCTGGGATACTTAACAGAGCCAGAAAGAAGCAGCAACATCAAGTACATGTATAAGCTTTGCTGTCTCCTGATCCTGTTTATTCTCACTGCCTTGCTCATCCACGTGCTAATTAATCACCACTCTTCATCTCCCGGATTAGTATTTTTCTTTCTATTCTCACCCATACCATTATTTCTTCCTTTTTTTCCTAAATACTCAGCTTGCTGTCTGGAAGGTCAGCATCTCATCCATGCTCTTTTCTACCCTTCAAGAGATGCAGTTTTCAGTTCCCTCTATTCTGTGTTGGAGCCATTTAGGGGCCACTGTCAGAGCTGCCACCAGAGCTTGTCCAGGCAGGATCCCCACTGATACCTTCTGCTGCTCACCACAGCTGCTTCAGTCAAGCTTTTGGTGATTCTTTTAACTGGCAGCTCCTTAGTCTCCTCAAGCCAGAATGCAGTGCACTACATTTTACTTTTCTATAAAAATGCAGTATGAGTATGCAAAGTTGTGTCACCTTTGTGGTGAATTCATTGTGCCTGTTTCTCTCCTCTTTTCCTGTCTTTCTCCTGTCTTTCCAGTCTCTCTGAACTGACCTTCATAACTGAAACTCCCAGCTGCTTGGTGTAAAGTCTCCTCTGAAGAAGACTCAGGGTCTGTAGCCAGAAGGCCACCCCTGCAGCTGATTCTGGGGGACCAGGAACTTCATCTTCAAGACAAGTACAACAGAAATAACTGAACAGCAGAGCACACTAAGTGATGTACTTTGTCTCTCTGCCAAAAAACAGTAACAAAATGCACTCCTCTCCAAAAGAGCACCACTAGCCAGTTTGAGAACTTTAAGGAAACCTGTTGTTTTCTGTGCAGGGGAGATGAGGAGGAGCCTGCAGTGGTTCAGCTGCATCCCAGCCTGTCCCCATGGGCTGCACTGGGGCTGTTCCCTGCTCAGAGCAAACACCTCCTGATCTGCCATGACCTCAGACTCCAGCAGTCCTCCCTCCCTTAAGGGACACTGTGCTCTCTAACCAGTGTAACTCATTCGTTTTTAGCCCTTAAATTGCAAGCTGGTTATACAATACAGTGTAACTTTGTAATGCCCGGCCACTTTAAGAAGCCCAGCAACACAATATGAGGTAATAATTACATGGGAGAAAATTACTTTCTGAAATGCAATGCCAAAGAAGTCCCTTTAAAAAAAGAAAAAGTACTATGTAATATTTTTCTTTTTGTGGGAATGGGAACGTGCATAAAAAGTACTCAATGAAAAGGCAGGTTTCTTTTTGCCCTTACCACTTTACTCTTGCCATTGCCAATCTGTGAAAGGATCCTATCCTGCCCTTGGCTGCATTAGAGCTTTCTGCATCCAAAGATGAAGCTGGCAACAGCCACCCTCACCTTCCAGCAGCAGCACAGAAACAGCTCAGGCTGAGCTCAGTGCTGGGCCTGTAATCCCAAGTGGGGGGAAGAAAAACACCGTGTGAATGCAAATGGACAGAACTGATAAAACATTTATTTTCTCCCAGAAGCAGCAGTGCTTTCTGGAAATGCTAGAAATGAACTTGCAACTGCATCGAGCCTCACAAACTTCCTCTCTTAGCTGCCTGGGTTTTTTTAGCATAGACACAGAGCTGTTAGAAAAACCAGAAGGTCCCTTGGCTTGACCTTTCTCTGAAATCACCCTTAAGCACACAGCTAGGGGAGAAGAGGTGCAAAACAAGTGTGATGTGCAGTGGAACACTTGACAGTCTGTAGAGGGGTCAGGCTGATACTCTGAAGCTTGCTTTTGAGTTTTAGTGCAGCTTTCACTTTGCCACATGTTTGTCTCAAAGCCCTGAAGTCTGGAGAAGTAAGTAGGTGGGTGTCATTGTTTCTGGGCACAGACTGGCACTTCTGTCTTTGTGCTGTGGGAGGAGAGGTGTGTTTTTAAAATTTCCAGATTTTAAGGTAACATCAAGTGCTTGAGTTAGTGGCAGTGCAATTAAATGGTCAGACAAGGTAACAAGATAACTACCCACTTTTATAATTCAGAAAAGACAGCCACAGATAATACCCAGTATTGCTCAGGAGTTGTGCTCTCCCCCTGAGAGAAGGGGAAATGAGCTCTATACAAAGAGAAATGAGAAACCATCAAAACCCTACAATTTGTGGGCTCTTGTATTACACAGGGCTGTCCCCAAACTACCAAGTAGGTTTGGCACTAAAATCCACATCAGGTCTGCAACAGGAGACAAAAAAGAAGAAAACCAAGAACAAGGTGTAGCACCATAACCATCACCTGCAGAGCCCTCAGGCATCTCCTTCCCTTTGGTTCTCATGCTCTCCCTTTGCCTTCCTCCCCTTCCTGCACCTTCCAGCCTTCCCCCAGTCAAGGCTGTAGCATCTGAAAATACCACCCTTCAAACCTTCCTTCTCAAAATCTGGTCCACTGTTTTATAGGTGGGTTTTTGACATGAAATCCTCCTTGGGCCTTTTCAGCTCTGAGTGCCCCAAAATGAGGAACAGGCTTAACTGGAGAGCAATTATCACACTTCAGGTCAGATTCTTTCCCCTTTACTAATATCACCAATGTTAAATGTTAAAATCAAGGGACTTCTGGTGAATCAAGGGTGCCCTTTATTTTCTGCACTTCCCCTGCACAACGGGGGGCTGATGAGAGGAGTCAGGCGGGGAGAAGGGGACGGGCTCATCCCTCTCAGGGGGGTGCTGGTGGCAATCCAGATACTGCCCCTCAGGGCTGAGGGACAGGCAGCAGGACCCTGCTGTGACCCCCCCGTGACAGAGGGCTTTGTCTGAACGAGTCGCTGGCCCCATAACCAGAGTCTAAAATGAGCAGGATTTCCCCAGCTTCTCTGGATCAGACTGAATTAGAAAGTGGAACTGATCCTTCTGTGTCTTCAGCAGCTTACCTGGCACAGAGGCAGCAATCCCACACAGCACCCTGCAGCAGGAGCTCCTTGGCTTTTTCTTGCCACACAAAACAAGCACACCCTGAGCTGTGTTACAGCAGGATTTGGGCTCCTCTTCCAACCCGGCTGAGGGGCAGGCAGTGGGAACCTTACCTTGCACAGATTCCCATAAAGCTGATAATAAAAGAACTCAAAGGCTCTTCCTTTTCACCTACCAGCCTTTCTGACAGGAGACCTTTTTTTCTGTATGAAGGCAGGCAGAGCACAGGACTTACTGTATCAAACAGAATCGAGATCAAAGGGATCTCTGCTGAGCACCATCAATTTACACAGCTCAGATTTGCCTCCCTACCTCCCCTGGCTGCTGCAGTGCGATGAATTATTTAACAGTGCATTTAGTCCTTTCATAAGAGATGGCTGGGTTCAGTTCAGGTCTAATGTTCTGCCACTGGAAGGGGGTTGGTTGGGGGGACCTGTCCTGAACATCTCCCTGCTGCTGGTCGTCCCTGCAGCTCAGCCATCACACACTGTCCTTCAGCCAGGAACAGGGAGATTCTTTTTCAAGACCAGAACAAGAAAAAAGCGTTCTTACACATGGTGATTTCTTTTTAATCCAAGAAGACATTAAACCATGCCTAAATTATGTTCCACAAATGCAAGTGGGATAGAGTAAAAAAAAAAGTCGTCTTTGTTCTTGGAGGTGAGAAGGGAATGGGTGTGATAGGAAGAAGGAAGAGATCCTCTCTCCTCTTAGAAGTTTTCAAGCTGTTACATCCACTTCTCTTCAAAGAGTACTTATCACTTTCCACTCACTTAAAGAAAACACCACACGAAGGATGAGATACAGTGAATGAGTTCCCTCTGCTATCTGAAAACCAGAAAGACGTACAAAGAGGCTGTGTAAGCAACCACCAAATGTTGTTATCCAACAGGATAAACAGCAACAAACAGGGTAAATATTAACAGGTAATAGGCCTGCCCTGTACCAGATCAGCTTCTTGGAACCCAGTGAAACAGGAACAATGCATAGGCGTTTTAAGATAAATATAGTCTCTTACTAAAAATGGCACATCCTCTCTGACTTCACCACCCACTCCTAATGGATCAAAACAATATTCTCCAACAATATTCTCTGTTAGCATCCTGGTCAAGAACTGACTGCTCTGCCCAAAGAACAGGCTTAGAATAAAGGCTTCTTAATTAATTACATCAAAAAGTTACTTCACTGGGATTGAACTGCTCAGTTGCCCCCTAAACCTAAACAGGCTCTTTTGATACATGTATTTGAGAGTTGATTGACCTCTCATAGGAGTAATTATTAATTAATAATTAATTATAGGAGCCTTATCCTTCAAGTAGAATAATGGTATTTTCTGAGGTCCAGGGGAACCCCAGGAACACGTGGTAGCAGCAAGCAAAGAAATCCAGAGAGCTGAAATTCCATGAGGCAAATGCATTGATTGGCTTTGCAGGAAGCCACATCTGGGGGGAAATAATAAATTTATTTTCAGTACTGCGTGAGTGGCAATGTCAGTGTCCCAACTGAGAAGTTCAAAAACTCTTTGTAATCTGATGCTCAGTACCCAGAACATCTCTGAGCATCGGTAAGGCAGGGATTTGTCTCCAAGGGGAAAGGCACGATAGAGCAGCCCAGGTGCAAACTGGCTCAGAAAGTCACACAAAAGGTGTAATTCAGTGTGTGACCAACTCCCAGCACAGCATTTCAAAGTGCTCTGAGGTTTCCCCGTGGTGCCCTCACCTCCCACCCTCACAAAGAGCCGCTCAGGGGCCAGAGGTGCAGGGCAGCATCTGTACTGTCTGCTTTCGGGGGAAAATGCATGTTCTTTAGCCATTTGCCCATTGTGAAACGTTCTATTTTGAGCTGTAAACTACATTGCAAAGGGGGGAAAACAAATGCTGCTTATTTTGTAGAGTTGGGAAACATCGTGGAGATAAATCTGTGGGAGGTATCTATCCTATTACTCTCTAAAACACCTTTCTACACGGGAAAACTGGGGGCAGAGACTTCCCGAAACCACCGAACAATTAATTCTTGGCCCTTTTCTATCCATCAGCAGCAGACTTTTTTTCTTTCAACTCTGAGGAGTTTCTAAATGCTGAGTTACTTTGAGTTGTGGGAGGAGTGATTTGGGTTTCAAATGAGAACTGTCACGGCTGAAAGCTCAAAGCTCAGCCTGCCTGGCAGTGCCCCGCTCTATTTTCAGGGTGATGTTGTCAGAACTGTTTACAATCCAGAGCAAATTACTGACTCGGAGAGGTGCAAACCCACCCAGCTCTCCGCAAAAGCGATTTCACACCCAGCCAAATAAACACCATCGCTTCGGATTTATTCCATGCTAAACAAGAAAATCCATTTGGCCCAATGAAAGGGGGGGAAAAAGCAGAGAGCAGGCAGTGCCAGCAGCAGCAGCACTGACAGGGGCACGCAGGGAAAACAGCCCTTCAAAGCTGCTGGGCCGCCCTTGGCTCTGCTGTGCCATGCCAGTAACAAGCTTTCCCTTTACTCCAGGTGCTGTCATTTATCATCTTTATCTGCTATATTGCATCTCTAGCAGCTTCTTTCATGATGGCACCACTCCTAGAGTTTCTGCTGGCACTGTTTCTTTTTTTTGCCTACGCCTCCAAACTTAATGAGAAGTTTAAAGGACTCTACTGGCCTTTGACGGTAAGTGAAGGGTGTGCCACAAACCAGGTTTAACTGTGTGTGGTGTAACGGGGGGAAAGGGGCTGGGCAGGGGGTTGGGGTCACTGTTCACGGGTTTGGGGTCGCTGTTCACAAGTTCACCCCCTTATTAGAAAGTTGTCTGTGTTGCCTCTTGTTCAGAAGGCCCCACAGGCACTCTTTAAACCCTACACTTTAAACCACACTCTTGACTTTTTTGGTGCTGATACAAAGCTTGGCTTTGCCAAAGCACGGAATTTGTGGCTGATTCCAGGCACGTGGCTTAGGGCTGCATCTTCAGCCTTACTCAGTCTGCCCACTGCTGGGGGCTCCTTACACTGCCACCCTTACAACCTGGGACACAGGCATGCTCTTAGTGCTGGGTGGACTTTACTGGGGTGGTTTGAATTCTCAGTAAGTGCTGCTGAGGGGCAGAGTCGTACCATGAACAGGCAGCTGCTTCTGGAAAGGGAGAATCCTGCAGCTCCTGCCAGTTCCTGCCCACAGGGGAGTCCAGGGCTGGGGCTGCAGGCAGTGCCTGGCCACTGGATGTCCCTGCTGCCTTGGAGATACCCTGCACAGCTGCCTGCAGTACAAATACTTCAAAAACATCCCGCTAATGAAATCAGTCTGGAGTCTCTTGGTGGCAGCAATAGTTCATCACAGTGAGATTTGAACCAGAGCTCTCAGTGCATAAGGATGACTTCAGGGAGGCCACAGGTGGGTAGAACAGTATCAGGGCTTTGACTGTGCACAGTATTCAGTTGGTAATCTCAGTTCCACCATTGTCCCATTTTCTACATGGATCTGATTCCAGAATTAAGACAAAAAAGGCACTTGTGTGCTTATTATGGCCATTACCATAATATACTGCAGCCACAGAATGCAGATAACTGACCCTGCCCTGACTTCAGAAGAGTCAAGTTACTTGTAGGATTTGTGCTTTGAGACACCATCCATCTGTTCTGAAAAGGCAGGAGAGCTAATTACGAACTGAGCCCAAGATACCATTAGTGCAGCTCCCGTGATTTACACATCGCTGGGGATCACAGCTCTCTGTTTGACACCCCCTTGAGACATCAGTGCTGGTGTCACAGGGCATGGCCCTGCCCTGCAGAGCCCCAGCCCAGCCCCAGCAGATCTGTGCAGGCACAGCATCCCAGCAGGTGGGTGGGTGGGCAGGCTGCTGGAGGCACAGCTGGGCATACCCAGGATAAAGCATTTCAGCACTAAACAAGGTGTTCAGTTCCTGCCTGGGGAGTTCCTACAGACAGAGCTCATCATGTAGGCCAACATCCATCAGAGACAAGCACATGCTGGGAGCTGTTCCCATGGGAGCTGAATCCTCCTGCTGAGCCTCTGGCACCACAGGAGTTCTGCTTAGGAGGAGCCCTTAAGGCATTTCAAATGATGCTCCCAGTGGAGCCCTTGCTGTGCCCCAGGGCAAACAGCACAGGGCAGGCCAGCCCTCCTCAGCCTGAAGGAAGGTGTGCCCAGAGAGGGGAAGAGCAGGAGCTGAGCAGCATCTCTGAGCAGGAGCTCGTGCCAAGATTCCGGTCATCTCTTATTTAAAGCATCTCCCAGAGGAGCAGCTCTGCAGGCTGTGCTCACAGGGACTGTCAGGGGGCAGGGACAGGGGGTGTCAGAGCCATTCCCTCAGGACTTTTTAGAGGGGTTTGTATGTTGGAACTCCGTGACTGACCTGAGAATGCACCATTGCTTATTTCACAGGATTTCTTGCGCTGTGTCACTGCTGCCATTATTTACTTTTCCATTTCAATTGCTGCTGTCTCAAAGTACAATGATGGAGCATCTAAAGCAGCAGGGGTGAGTAGACCTGAGCTTTCCCCTGAAGTATTTTGGTGGGCTGCCTATAGATGTACTTCAAAAAGAGTTCAATTATGACCCCATTGCAAGTAACAGAAGTTTCCTCGATTAACTGATAATTACTTTGCCTAATGCAAATGGTCAGTTATTCAGAAAAACATGTTTTGCATCAGTGAATGTTTTTTCATCCTGACAGTGCTGCTCAGTGTTAACTGTGCTCCTTAGGGAAGGCACCTATTCTGCTTTTTAATTTCCTCAGCTGAACAGGGAAGATAAACTCTGTTCCTGCAAAGAGTACAAAGGTCCTTGAAAGGAGGGAATTATAATAATGAAAAAAAAGGAAATAAAACCTGTAACTGCTAAGGCCAGTCTAAATTAAGTAATTTCAGCCTCCTGACTCTACTGTTCAATTTTACTTGGATGAGTTGCAACAAGAGCAGTGTCATTTTACCCTCCAGTACAAGGACTGCCCAGGAGAGCCTTTGCCATCAGCATTTTGTGTTCAGAAATACAATACAGCCCCTCCATCTGCAACCTGACTCTAAGTCAGATCAATAATGTATGCAACATAAATAAAATCTGCATCATAATTTTTAAAGATGGCGAAGAACAATACCCAGCAGTGCTGACCAGGAGCCCTTACCAAACCAGCCCAAGTCACACACAGCTCAAACAGAGAGCTTGTTTTAAACTTTGTCCCTCCATTTAGAGGTGAAGCAATGCAAGAATGTTCACCTTGGGCTCTCAGACTGAACCCCAGCCTGTTCCTGGCACTGCTGCTGCCCTGACACTGAAGGGGGAACTCCAGAATAATTTTAATCTGTCTAGGTCACTCTGCAATAGACATGTCTCTTGGCAAAGCCATAAGGAATTATTTCCAGGGAAATGGAGGTGATTTCCAGGTGGGCAAGAGATGCCCTGGGATGGGGGAGGTGCAAGGTTTGCTCTCCTGTAGCTCCAGGCAGTGCAGATGCCCAGAAGGTGCCCAGAATGGGAAGGGCTAAGGACACATCTGCTCACTTCTCAGGCTCCCAAATTAGCTGTAATTCAGTTGATGCCAATGGGTCAAAGCCATTTCCCTTCCCTGTCTTTCTGGAAAGGCACAGGCCAAAACAACAAGCTCAAGCTTTGAGCGTTTCCCTTGTGTTGGCTCAGCTTATTTTGGGTTGTCACTGATGGACGTGGCCTGTTGTTAAAGAGAGTGTTATTTTGCCCTTCCAGGTGTTTGGGTTTATAGCCACCATAGTGTTTGCCATTGATTTCTACATAACCTTCAATGACCTGGTGACCTTCCTCAAGCAAGGCAGTTCTGATCCCCCCGAAGGGCACAAGGCAGAAGGTGGGTAAAATTCCCTGTTTTGTCACATGAGCAGGAAATGTGAGATTTGCTTCTCCATTCCATCTGCAGGGGAGCAGGAGCACTCAGTAAGAACAGTCCCTGTTCTTGGCTGCCTTGGGTCTGTGTGCCTCAGCCGTGCTCAGTTAGGGGGCTGCTTAATCCTGGGATACACAACTGGAATTCTAGTGACTTAGGAAGATAAACAAGCCAGGATTGGGAAGCTTCTCAGAGTTTCACAACATCTCAGTTTGATGAAAGGCCCCAAATCCAATTATAGAAATTGTCATGCAGCACAGACTTTCTTCCCCCATCAAAATGTCTTACTGAGAAAACAAGCAAACAGCTGCCTTTTTTTCTTGGTAACTTAATAATTAACATCCATTAGTCCACAGCCTTTTATGTCCAATAGTGCTTTTATCTTTATCATCTCTTTACCATGATTGCCTCTTATGACCAGCTTTGACCATCTGTGGACAAATGGCCTTGAAATCCCAGGGCTAAACAGCATAAAATTAACAATATTGTTATCAATTTCTCTTCTGCTACAGGAGGTACAGTCTAGATCAGACAGACCCACTCAGACAAAGATAAAGAGAGGGACCCACTGTTGGGTGTTCAAATCCAAGTGAGGCCAAGTCAGGATGAGGTAGCAGTGTCACAGTACCCAGGAGCCCAAGCTGGGCATCACATCCCTGTGACACTACTCACTGCACACACACAGAGCAAAAAGACTGTCCCACACTTAAAAAAAAAAAATAATAAAAAAACCCCCAAACCCAAAAAACCAACCCACACAAAACCAAACCCCACAAATCCCCTCAAAAACGTGCACCCAGGATGTGCATAGAATCCTGGAAGGTGTACAGTAGCACTAATGGTCTTTTCTAGGGATTTTTGTAGACTGTTAAATGTTTTTCAAGGTTTAGGCCAAAAACTGAGACAAAGCAAAAAGAATTAATGGAACAGATCACAGGCAACAGTTAAGACTAAAACCTGAGCTGCCCTCAGAAGATGATCAGGTGACAAGAGTGCAAAATTAGGATAAAGATTAGATCTAATTTCCCTAGAGATGGAGACAAATACATAAACTCCCAGATGTGCAGTCAGGCAGCTCTGTGTGGATGTTTGGAGGGCTTTGCCCTGGCTGTTCCCCCAGCACCAGCCTCCTGCTGGGGCTCACCTGCCGAGCCCAAGGGATGTCCCCCTGCAGGGATTCCTCAGCATCTCCTCTTGGGGTCCTGCCATCAGCAGCATCCCTTCCTTCCCCTGGGCATCACCCACAGCGTGGTGCTCCCCCTGCCCCTCAGCAGCATTCCCCCGCTCCTCTGAAACACCTCTCCAGTCCCATCCTGGTGGCAGGACTACCCTTGCAGCCTTTCCCCAGCACACTGTGTGTCCCTGGGAGCAGCTCCTGCAGGAGCAGCAGCGTGTCTGTCCCAGCCAGGGCTGCAGGCTGGGGCTTTCCTCTTCTCATCTCTGCTTTCCTTGGTTTACCCCTCAGAGGAGGACTCGGATTCTGACTCAGACTGAAGAACCAAACACCAACCAAGCATGAAGGGAAGATGATCAAGCACTTTCCTTGTTGCTGAATGCACTGCCAAGTGAAATATCTCCCTTATTTCAGCCTCCGGGTCCTCTTTCCCCCTCACTGTTCATGGAATCACCAAGGCACGGACAGGGCAGTGATGTGGAAAAGGAGACTATTCCCAATGCCATTAGAGACTGTCAGAACTACAGATTCTGCAGCAGTTCAGCCTTTCACAGAGCTGTGTGTCCAAACACAGCCCAATCCTCCTCTGCCCCTCCTTGCTCAGCTCTACAACGTCCTGAGTAAACGGGAGCAGCATTTTTAATGTATAACCAGAGCTTTTAACCTGCTTTCTTACTTCCAAATCTTTAACACTTACAGCTTTTATACTTCTTGACGTGCCAAAGAAGAGAGGTTTGAATGCCTCTAGTTGTATTTCTCTTTTTAACTAACAGTATTTCTGTATGTGAAGCCTGAGTACTCCACTCAAGCACTGAAGGCCTGGATTATGGTTGCTGTGTTGGTTTCAATCCATTTGTATCTGCTGCCTGGCTGTGACAAGAAGTGACAACTGGAAGTCTGCAGCAGGAGCAGCCCTCAGAGTGTAGCTGTGCTGCAGGGCAGCTGGCTCATCAAACATTCAGGATCACTTTTTTAAAGCTGCTTGGATGGAGTCACAGCCCATCTGCTGCAATTTCACCCCAATAGAGGCAGGGCAGGTGAGCAGCCTCTTCCCAGCCCCTCTCCTGCCCTTGCTGTGTTGGCTCAGCAGGGCAGGCAGCCCTGGCAGCCCCCACCCAGCAGGACCTGCCTGCAGGTGTTTGTGCCCAGGACAGCCCTGCCTGCCCTGCCCTGCCCCGTGCTGGGGGCACTGGTGCTCCCCTGAGAGCAGCACTGCACTTGGTCCATGGCTCTGCAAAACAGGCACCTGGCCCTGCCACCCTCAGGATCCCTGAGCCCCGGGAGGGCAGGGCATCCTCCCCACTGTGAAAAGGCAGAGAAACCAACCTCCAAACTCCACGAGGCCTGCAGGGAATTAATTCTCCCAGGCCCCTTTGTTCAGTGTGTCTGGGGTTTGGGTTGGGTTGGGTTTTTCTCCCCTGGAAGGACAGGATTTATCTTGTGGTGCAGCATTCCAGGGAAAAAGCCTTCTGAATTTACAAGGTATTTTCACAACTAGCACAGCCTACCTTGAAATATTTGCATCCACCTATAAACACATGCTGCTTGGGAAAAGCATGGCATGCTCCTTACAGATGGCATCAGGCAGCTCTGCCAAAGAAACCTGTATATATTTTTAAAATATTAATGTAGTACCAGAACAGGTGGCCTTAACAAAAATTAAAATGAGAGCAGATGGTACTAACAGAGTAAATGAAAAACAGGGATAAAACAATGAAGGCAGATTTCCTCTGGAATAGAATTACCACTTGGGTTGCAGCTCCCTGCCAGCAGCTGGCTGCTGCCAGGGGCACGGGGGACCTGCAGGTGCTTGGGAAGGTGCTGGTCAAATCTGAGTTGCTCTCAGGCAGCTCCTGCATCTCCTGAGAGGATGAAAGCAAAACAAGTGGTTGCTTCTAAATGTGACAAATAATTGCTTTTATGAGGAACACCTCAATGGACCTTTTCCTGTATGAAATCCCATGTTTCTTTCTCTTCTGTTGTCATATTTTACTGGCACACACTGTGACACCAGGGGACCTGGGCTCATTTTTATACTCCTTTTGTATTTCTCTTTTTTTTTTTAATTAAAAAAAAATGTACTGCATGTCACATCTGGAAACTAGTACATGGTTAATATTTAGAAACCATGCTGGATTAAACCTCTTTTAATAGAAGTGTTGGGTGTCTTTACTTATTTTAAGACCTGATTTTACTGCTTTGCCTCTGTCCAGCATAAGGTCAGTGGTTTCAGAAACTCCATCGCTGTGTGTTGGGGAGGAGGGCAGAGCACAGGGGGACTTCATTTTAGGGCATGAAAGAATTTAACCAAGAAATAGTTTTCATATATTGAGACACTGGAGATACAGAGCTGTCACCTGGCAGCAAATAACACTGTAGGAAACAGCCCCCTTTGGGTTCACCCTTCACACTCGTTACAACCCAAAATATCCCGAGCTGTTCTAGTGGTTTGTTCAGGTCGGGTCACTCCTGAAGCCAACAGAGGCAGCAAACACAGCGGCTCATTAGTTGCTTCAGGACTGCTCTAGCAGTGAAAGGCTGCCCAGAGAACTCCTTTCTGCCTTTCAAGTACTTGATGATTTCATTCATTGCTAAGCAGTTTGCTCCCGGGGTCAAGCACTTGGGTGAGATTGCAGCCTTTCATTTAAAAATACCTGTTCCCATGACTGAAGCAAAACACAGTTCTGTATTTTCCCAATCTCATTTCAGAACATTAAATGAAGAATAATTGCTTTAAAGGCAGTTTTGACTGGGGGAGGTGGGGGCTGCCAGCAGTGTTGCCCCAAGCTGAAAGTGGCACAGGGCAGAGGGAAAATCAGCCTGGCTTTTTGGCTTTTATGTTGGTTTGCTTGTTTTCCTCAGCTGACAGGATGGAAATAGCACTGGGAGCACTGGTTTCTCTGCAGTTCAGCTTTCCTGAGACAAGCACAGCACGGAGCCCTTAACCAAGTCCTTCTTCCAGGGCCAGCAGTGGCCCTTGAGCAGCTCCTCAGTCCAACACCCTCATGTTCTGGAGGAGCCTCTTCCAAATCCCACACAGCCCAATCCACACCTCCCTGCTGAGCAGCTCCCAGCAGTGCACTGAGCTCCCAAGGGTGGGGAAATCCCTGTGGGAGCAGTGCCAGGCATGTTACGATCCAAACACTGACCCAAATGCCCGGCTGGCACCACACGTGGTGGTCCCACAGCTCCCACGGGCAGGAGGGCTCTCCCTCCTCCTCCTCCTCCTCCTCCCAGAAACCTTTCATATTCATCTGTGGACTTGTTCAGTCTTGTCTGGTGAGTTTTGGGCAGGTGACATTAAGGAATTCAAAAGACCTTTCCAAGCAGCTTTTTTAGCTTCTGACTGAAATAAAGGGCTTTGTTGTGCTTTGAACACTCTGTCCATCACTCCACTTAGTTTTGCTTTTCCCTTGACACCATTCAGAGCTCTCTGAGTCTCACATTTCCCACTGACAGCCTTTTCCAGGATACCAAGGGGAAGGCAGCATATCCAGCCTGGGTATCTCCAAGCAGACAGTTTCAGGCATTCTGGTTCTGAGTGTTCACTGTGCAAATCTCTGAGCCTGAACTTCACAGCTGCAGGAGCCCCTGCTGGGGGAGCAGCAGCCTCTGCCCCCAAACCCCAACACAGACTGAGCCAACACCCCCATCCCTGCTGAGCTGCACTCAGGGCAGGCACCTCGGACCAACCTCAGGGAGAGCCCAAATAATACAGGTAGGATTCATTCCAGGCTGGCACCAGGATACACACTGCTCTCCGAGAGCAAATGCAAGGTGAGTGTCAGCAAACACACACAGCAGCTCCACCTGTTCATCCTTTGATCTCCTGAGCGTGGAAAGAGGGAGAATATCTCACGGGAGCAGAAGAAATTCAGGCAGGCACTGAGAATGTGCATCTTGTTACAAGATGCTCGAGACAACTTTTTGCATAAAGTACTAGTTTTAAAGTCAGGATCTCTAACTCACCACTTAAATAAACAGGAGTGTGTCAAAAAATCCACACTGCAACACAGATTCCTCCTGTACTGGAGGAATTCACAGTACTCAGGGTTTTGTAGAACATCTCAGTGAGAAGGTAGACCAATGCTATCCAGAAAAATTAAAGTGTGTTTTTGTTTGGGCTTTTGGGTTTTTTTCTTTTTAAATAAGTCAGGTTTTAAATCTATTTCCTTGAAGAGGAAAATACCAATTCCAGCGTTAATGTTGGCCAGGAAATACTCGTGCTTTTGTTTTGTGTATTTTGAACAGCATCCATCACATTTGGTAAGCCTGATCTGTGAATAAGAAACCAATTACAGTCTTCCCAGAAGACTGAAGAAGACCCAGTATTTAAAAGTTAGGCAGGATAAACTATTTCAAATGTGACAACTGATGAAGCTGCTCTGGACCAAGGACCAGCAGGGTAACACCACACTGCTGCTGACAGCAGGATAACACCACACTGCTGCTGACACCCCCACAGGCACAGAGGACTGATCCCCTCTGTTGTACAAGCACATGAATCCTGTAAAAATTCAGTCGTGCCACCCCTCTGCCCCCCTCCCCACACACACTGTCCCTAACCAGGGTCTGAGTGCACCATCCATCTTCCCAAAGCTCACAGTACTCACGGAACCATCCCTGTGTTCCCACCGTTCTCACCTTCACTGACTCACCTTCCCCTCACACCGAAGCACCTGGAGACCCAAAATCCCATCAGCATCAGGGTAGAACTTGAAACCAGATGGGCAAGTGCTCCAAGAGCAATCCCACCGCAACCACCTGAGCAGGAAAGGAATTCCACGTGCTGTCTGTTCCATCTGACCTCTCAGCAAGGGCTCTTACACACGTTTGTTCATCGATCCCTGCAGTCTGTGCTGCCCCAGTGACAGACCCTCCTCACCCAGGGCTGCTGTGCTGGTGTTTGGCCCCCTCCCAGTCCTGCATGGAAGTGCATCCAGCTCTGGGGGTCCCAGCCCACCCACCCTCTCAGGCTCTTGTGCTGCCTTTGGATGGGGTTTAACCCCAGCAGCCCCCAAGCCCCTCACAGCCTCACTCAGTGGGATCAGGGTAGAGGCTGGAAAACTCGTGGGTTGGGATAAGGACAGTGTAATGTGGAGCAAAAACTGTGCACAGATCAAGGAATTCACTCATTCCCGTGGCTGGGCAGGTGTTCAACACCTCCAGGGGAGCAGGGGACTTGGGAAGACAAACTCCATCCCTCCGAATGTCCCCCCTTCCTCCCCCTGATATCCTGAGTGTGATGTCTCATGGTCTGGAATATCCCCTGTGCTCAGTTGGGGTCACCTGTCCCTCAATGTCCCTCGCAGCCTCCCCCACAGCCCCAGCCCCTCCCCAGCGTGCCCATCCCTGCTCAGCCATAACAGAAACACCTCCAACTCCAGCAGAGCCCCACACCAGCCCCTGGCAGGAAACCACCTCCAGCCCAGCCCAGCCCACCTTTACAGACAAAGACAATGTTTTAGTACTTTAATATGTCCATTTATTAAACAGGAAGTCCTTCACAAATGATTCCATACTATATTGATTGGGCTAAGTGTTAGAAAACTACCATTTTCCCTACATACAAAAATACAGACTTTTACCACTATGAAGAATGATCAGAAGAGTACCATGAAAACCCAGAGAGCTCAAATCTTCAAATACCAGAAAGAAAAGACAGACAATTAAAAAAAAATTTACAAAAAGTATTGTGCCCATATACAAAAGACTGGTAAATCAAAATGACATTTTTAAACTGATAAATACACCATTTAAATTATGCCATAACAGAATGGATTTTAAAAACAGGACTGCTTTCTGTACTGCAAGACATTACAGTTCTTTAGCTCGTGTTTTTGATTAGCACAGACAGCAAGAGAAGAAACACAACATACTGGAGAATTGTTCCTGGTGGAGGAACAAGGTGGAGGTTCTGTTTCCCTTGAGAGTACCTTTGACACTGGTCAAGCATTAAGAGAAGAACTTGCACACACAGAGCTGGAAGATGCTGCACTGACAGAGGGCACAGCTGGAGGTACCACTATGGAAACAGCTGCTTCACCAGCTGGCCAAGTGCTCCTTGAGAACCTCAGGAACTGACCTAAATCATGTGAATTCTTCCTGGCTGTGAACTGTCTCCATGTGCCCATGTGCTAACCTGTGATATCCCCAACCCCCACTGGGGATCTGGGGATCAGGGGCCCCCCGAGGCAAAGGGACTGCCTGGGGTGGGGCAGGAGCTGCATTTGGGGCTGAGCAGGCCAGGTGTGCCCACAGAGCACTGGGGGTGTCCCAGCAGGATGGCAGCAGGAAAACTGCAGCCCCTTTGCCCTGCAGGGGTGGAACTGCAGGCTGCTCTTTCAGCCAGTGCTTCAGGGCTGGCCCAATGACTAACCTGGCAGCAGAGCGCTCACATCCCTGGGATGAAGTCTCCTGGGCAGGCCTGGGTGCTCCTCAGCTGCCATAAATCATGAACTGTGAGCCAGAACCAGAATGTTTCTCTGGAGGGCCCAGAGTGACCCCCTGACAGAGACACCCCACAGTGACCCCTCTGCCAGGGCCAGGGCCAGGAACCTGTGTTCCCCACCAGCCCCATCTCCGTGCCCAGGGCAGGGCAAAGGGGGCACAGCCCCGTGATGTGCCACGAGCTCAGGCTCTGTTGGGGCACAGAGGGAAGGCAGTCATGGAACCAGCAGCCATGGGACTGGTGAGGGTGGGAACAAAGCACAGCGAGGCCAGAGATGCATCAGGGACTCACGTTACAAAAATAGTGTTTACTGGTTCAATAAATGTACACCTCTATTTCTGTGAGTGACAAGTGTTTACACCACACATGGAAGGCACCCCAGGTGAAGCAGTTTCTCGGTATTTGTTTACAATTCTGTGAAAAGACATACAAAGTGTCAACTTTCAAATCAAAATCGAGCATTATAATGAGAAATAAATACATACTTTACTATTTTGTGGGTTCCTGAACCCTTACAAACTTCAACATATACAAATAGTTTCCAAATGACACTAACACAGAAGAGAGTAAGTCTACACAGATACAATGATTAGCTAAGCCATTTGTTATATTATGTCATAAATGTTGTGCCTAAAGTATAGAAATCATTTTAAAATGCAATAGATTGGCAACAATATGTAAATCAAAGTATTTTCTGACTCCAGAACTGTGCTGAGTGATGTAAAGCTGATGATCTGTAGTGCTAAGATACACTCTCCCTCCACAATATCCAACAAGTAGAAACCAGTAAACATTCAAGATTAAAGTATAAACAGTAGAAAAATGAAGGTAGCAATTGTTGTAATAAAAGGGTGCCAGAACCACTTTAACCTGTAGACATCAGGACAGATGTAACATTACTAAAAATATTTAGACAATACTACTTTTGGGATTAAAAGGTTACCAAAAGTGGTAAATCAGCCTAGTTAAGAGAGGGCGTTTTCTTTCAAACACATGAACATTTTAATTAAATATGTCTATTGAGACATTTGTCCAAAGCAAAGCAACACAATACCCTGAAATTTCCTGTGCTCCACACAATAGCCTGGGACAGTCAGAAGAGGCAGATGGTCATATTCCATTCTGTTACTCACATCCAGATGTTACTAAACAGCTGCAGGGACCAGCCCCAGTCACAAAACAAGCAACCCCCCAGATGTCTGTTACTACAATCTGGCCATTGCTTTTTCCAAAGCTCCCTTTCCTCATCCTGAACCCATGAAGGCAGTTCCCACATCCTCCCATAAATGCTCACTGGCTTTTTAAAGTTTCCCCCATGAAGTCCACGGGAGACAGATAAAACCTTCATAGTAAACACAAAGCTCTATGTTATAAATATGTCAATCATGGTAACTATGTCTACTGTATATAAAATTAAATATATTCTGTTTGCCAAGTATAATTTAAAAAGGAATATCTGTGGCTAGTTATAAAAAAATATTTATTAACCCATAGAGATTAAAAGGCAATTTTACTAAGTCATCCATCCAGCACACATGAAAGAGCTGCACTGGGATTTTGGATAGGTTACTTCATCTAATCACATTCCTATGACAAATAGACAACTTTCATTTCTGGGCATGTATAAGAACACTTTTGAAAGCTGCATATCCCAAAAGAAAATTAGATTGTGGCGATTAAAGTAAAGGCTATCAGAAATCACAGTGTAAGCAGATTTTTTTAAGATTATTTTTAGCATACAAATGGTTAAATTATAGACAGATTTAAAAAAAGACAACACAAAAGTAAGAACAAAACAAGGGGATCCTTTCAGGTTGGACAGCACCATTCTCTGACTTGGTCAAACAGATCCATCCAGGTGGCTAATGGGGAAAATAACAGACCAGGAAAAACTCATTCAGAGGTTTCCTGAGTATTTGCATAAACTCATTTGAACCAAAAACACAGAGAGGAATATGGCAATAATTTCTAGAAAGTATTTTCAAACATTCCACTGATTTTCATACTGGTTTTGGTATAAGTTTAAAATGCCTTTGTTGCCATTAAAATTCATGCATAGGACCCCTCTGTCTGCACAGTATTTGGAGCTTTGTTGGGCCTCCAAACAAAACCAACCCAGTATTTCAGGCTCTGAACAGAGCCCTCCTGAGCAAGCACCTCCGGGCCAAGGGCTGTCTCTCCTTTACAAAGTGCAGAACCATCTTTCCTTCTGTGGCTGGGGCTTATTTTAGTTCAAGTATCACTTTGAAAGGACTGGATTGTTCAGAGTCCCTCTCATCCTTCCTCACATCTCAAATTCATGATCACACTGTGCCCACCTTTCCATTTATCCCAGACACATGCTGAGGATGTTTGGCTGCAGAGCTTCCAGCACAAGAACTGATCCTTATTCTCTTCCATGCACAAAGCTGGTCAGTATCTCAGCTGAGCAGGACACAGGATATTATTTTCTATCTGAATTGCTATTAAGTTTGGGTTTGGTTTTCAATCATGCTCTAAAAACTTGCTTATTTTAGATTTTCGGTGAGGTTTTTTCCTCGCAAAAGAAAACAAGTAGAAATGTCTACAAAATTCTCATGAGACAAGAAAATAACAGATACAAAACAAGGACTAAGAAAGAGGTGGGGAAAAAAGGCTGCATTAATAAAACCACATGTTAGGTAAGCATTTGCTGTGCCTGCACGTGCCCAAAATAGCACAGAGGTGACAAATACCAAATTTGTTCAGGGACCTTAAAGCTCATG
This sequence comes from Scytalopus superciliaris, assembly GCA_013400415.1. Lineage (NCBI taxonomy): Eukaryota > Metazoa > Chordata > Aves > Passeriformes > Rhinocryptidae > Scytalopus > Scytalopus superciliaris. The sequence goes on from VXBX01001524.1 coordinate 202,591, forward strand.
AAAAACTGGTGGTTAAGTCACTGCTGACAGTGCCCCTGCAGCCTGGAGCAATTGTGCTGTGTCCCACAGCACGTCAGGGACCACGAGGGGCTGGGCAGAGACAACCATCATGTGGGAGAAGAATAAACTATTATCTTAGGCAAGAGTGGAAACTTTCCCCTCCTCTTTCTGGAATCACCACTGAAATACAGACAGAGGAAACAACTGAGAGATGCACAGTGCAACATGTGGGACACAGCCTGTGAGGGAGCACCACACACTGATCCCCTCACTGCAATTCTTTGTGAGAGGCATCCCACGAGTGAAAGATGAGGAGCTGCTTCCAAGGCACAGATGTTGTGCTTGCCCATGCAAAGCCCTGATGGAATGCAGACATGAGCCCTCTGGAGCTGGTACCCTGTCTCTCAGACAGGCAGAGGGAGATGCAGCTCTAGTCCTCTCCACCTCCAAGCATGTGGCTCCTACCGGAGAGCTTAGCCACGTGCGGAACACCAGCTCCCTCCCACAGCCCCGGGGAATGAGGAACACTCGCCCAGCCCGAGGCTCACAAAGCACCAGGAAAGGGAAGAGCACCATAGCCAAGGAAAAGGGACAGAGTTCTGATCCTCCTTGCACTGAGACTCTGCACACACCACCGACCGAGGCTCAGCAAACATTAAATATTAAAGCATTAGACCCATGAGCACGAATGCACAAAATTAAAGCAACAAGGGGACAGTAAGAAGGAAACAGCTTTACTAAGAAACTCAACTCAGTTGCTGGCTGTGGTTTTAGGAACTCCTGCTGTGGCCCTTTGCACAACGTGACAGACGTGACCTGAGCCTGACAAACTGAGCGGGGAGACACAGATCCTTACAGCACTACAGCCCAGCTCCTGCTCCACGCACATCTCATTAGCATGTTGGTGTCTGTGCATAGCTTGCAAATTTACAGTCATTTCTACACCCACAAACACGGGGAGATTCCATGTCTGAGGATCAATCTGACCCGGTCCAGTCTCCAGCACCCCATTCCTACAAGGTTCAGCTGTTTAGCTCTAACTTAGTCCTATTCACACTGGGTTCTGAGTCCCCTTATGGAGCTCAGCAGCACCCTTAAGGACTAAAGGAAACTATCCCTATGTGACAGCAGTTACAAGTAAGCCTAACTGGCTGAGAGAAGTAGTTTAATGTCACTTTTCTATGCAGGTTTCAAAAAATTCAGATTTCCTACCCTATTTTCCTCTTACAAGTTTATTTGTGATGGCTGCAGTTTGGATAACAGTCTTAAAATAGTACCTCTTCAGTACACTGAGTAAAATCAAGTCGGGGGGAATGAACTATGTATACATCAAATCATCTTAATACTTCAAATTTAGTTGTCCCTCACAGCTACTTTACTTCCCTTCTACATAATTCAAACAGTAAATAACATCTCTGCAGAGTAATAAGTGCTTGAGATTTTTTAGAAACTATATACTGTACAATACTAAAATCATCTTTGGTCCCAAATGTAAGGAAATTGCAACTTTCCATTTGCTTTTGTTTTACAAAGTGAAGCAGTAATTTTAAAATTAACGTCCTCTTTTGAAAACTGTGTTAAGCTCAAGTTATGATGCAAGTAATAAATAAAGGCATTTTCAGCTGAAGAAAACATATTCCACATGTAAAAGCCCTCAAGGCCATCCCAGTATATTATAATAGGTGCCCAAGGATTCACCTTAGTGGAAGTGTAACTGTACCACTCTGCATCTGTCACTGCAGCTAAAAGGTAACTGATCTCACTCCAGCAGAAACTCAGTGAAGTCACCCTTTTTCTAGGCAAGGAAATGTGAAACATCAAAGAGAGACATCAAACTCACCAATTCAGAGAGGGACAAGGCCTCCCAGAGCCCTGCCACGAGCAGGATGAGCCCAGGGGAGGATCCAGGGATCCTCCATCACTGCCTTTGCCACACATCCCCCTGTTCCTCCTGTTCCCTGATTCCAGCTGGGAGCTCCACTCTAAACACATGGATCTTCTGGAGAATGATATTTTCCGGTTTAGTAGGTGGTTTTGGTGTGGGGTTTTTTGGGTTTTTTTGTTTGGGTTTTTTTACAGTCTTTATACAAACTGCTTTAATGCCAGTTTACAGTTCCAGTCTAGGTATGTTTGTGCTACTTTTAAAAGGTTCTTTTCGGGTTTTTACTGTCAGTTACTAAAAACTGACAAAATCTCTACACACACAAAAGCCTCCACCAAAGCATCTCCAACTCCCCTTGCAGACTGTGCTGACAAAGGGCTGGGCTGCAGCAACTGCAGCACCAACACCCAGCCCTGTTTGCTCCCACACCAAACATGCACCTTATTTACTGCTCAAGGGCAACCCTGGGGAGACCCCCCCTCAGGAGATGTCTCCAAACCCAGCCCCAGGAGCTGGCTTGCATGGTTCACTCTTGTGTCACACCTTCCCTTTGGCATTAACCTCCAAAGAAGCACAGGGAAGTGTCACTACAGGAACTGAGAAACCATCACTCACTAGGAAAATGCAAATTTTCTTTAACCTCAGCAGTAACTCTGCATTTTAATCTCCATCTCAGCCACCCAAGTGGAATGCATTGCAGATGTCACTACATTGAAAATGAAAAGACATCACTTTTTTTCACACCTCAGAACAGTTCTGTGCTCCCAAGTGGAACATTGCAGCACTGGGTTCACACCTGGCACTGCCCTGTGCCCTCTGGGATGGAAAGAGCCCAGGCACTTCCCCTGCTCTCCTGTTTGGTGAAAGGTACCTGCAGTCACCCACTGCAGAGCACAGCTACGCCACAGCACAAACTCAGACAGTCCCACTAATTCCATGGAATTTTATTTTCCTCACTCCACAAAGGAATTCAGCTCCAGAGATCTCCTCCCCCACGCTGTCTTCATGTGACATGCAGGCATAAAAATGCCAAAGAATGAGTTACACAGATAAAAACATTAATCAAAGAAACAGAAAATTGTCAAGAGACATCTTCCTAATAATATTATGATCTTGTCTAGCCAATTATTGCAGACTTTGAGTTCTGAGTAAAGAAAAATGTAATATATTAACTGGAAGTACAATTAAAGTAAGAAAACTCCAGTTAGGTAAAACTATTTCTAAACAAATCAATACAACTGTATCACCCTCCAATTAGTTAAATTCATTTTCCAAAGGAACATTAGGGGAAAAAAAATCTGCAGAAATACCCAGTTTAAAAAAAAAATAAAAAATCAGGTTTACCTACTACCAATGGTTTTAATTGTAGAACCACCATCCTTCCAAAAGAAAAATTTCTCTTACATGAATCACAACATTGCGACCTTGGAAACACTTTATAAGCACATCATGATTTTTTGCTAGCTCTTGCTTACCCTGGGCTTGGAGGGAAAGCAAGTTCTAGCAAGAACTTCTAGAAATGCTGAACCACAAAATAAAATAAAAAAAAAGAAGAAAGCCATGGCTGGAATGAAGTCTATCGGATGACAATCCTTTTCCTTCTCTACTGTGCCCCTCAAGCCCCTTTTCTCCACCCTGTCTCCCAAGTGTATTTATTTCCCCATTTTGGAATGAAAACAGGACATGCCCCACCTGCTGCATCCCCCTGGCCACGCAGCAACCACGTCATTCACCGAGTTCAGCCCTGGCCATGTGTGCATGAAGGGACGTGGCAGTTCCAGGGACAGAAACCACCCCAACACTGGCCCATCCAGACAGGGGTGGGGGTCCGTTCCATCCAGCTGAGGAGACCCTGCGGATGAGGCTGCATGGGGATGGACAGACACAGTTTGCTGGACAGGGTACGTGGCTGAAGTTATTGCTGTTTGCCCCTCACTTCCTTCTTTGTGCATGAAATTCCTTCTGGTGCTTTTCTCTCCTCCATTAACCAACCAAGGTTGTGCTGGTTGTGCTGGTTTCAAGTGTTCACGGCAGACAAGGAGCATGGATCTTCAGAGGGAGGAAACTACTGTGCAGTTAATCCAGAACAGTAACATACTTCAAAACATATATATAAAATATATTATATAAGCTATATAATATATGCATATACATATGTAGAGATCTTGAATGGAGCTTCCTTTTGAACGACCATTTACTGCCTCCGTGCCAACAGCTCCCGACCCAACGCCCTCTGCACACACAGGGCTGGGCATCCTTCGCCACCCTCTGATCTTCCTTATCTGTGTGACTAAAGAAAAAACCCTTATTCCAAGAGGGAGTTGAGCACCTCCTTTCCCTTTGCAGCCCCCCGGGGAGGTCCCTCACGCGTCCAGGCGCTGGATCTCGGGGCGGTGCACCACCTCCCTGGACTCTGTCCGGGCGCGGATGTAGTCGCTGCTCTGGCGGCCGCTCTGCTGCCTGCTGCTCACCCGCCACGTCCGCACGGCCAGGTACGTGTTCACAGCATACACTGCCATGGCCAGGAAACCAAACACCTGCAGCAAGCACAGGGAACTGTCACACACAGCTTGGGAAACGAGGAGAGAAGCAGTTTCCCGACAACAGTCCCCAGAAGTTTAGTTTTCTACGTTACTGGCACTGACACATCATCGTGCCCTGGTAGATTATGGGTTTTTTTAATTCAATCAACTAAAGAATCTGCAAAAGTGACTAAGATCAGTGGCCCCAAAGAGAAGGCTCTCTGGCTGCCAACATGGCACTTCAATCCTGCAGGAAGACCCTCTTGCAAGACCCTCCACCAAAACATCTCCAACTCCCCTTGCAGACTGTGCTGACAAAGGGCTGGGCTGCAGCAACTGCAGCACCAACACCCAGCCCTGTTTGCAAGACCCTCTTCATCCCAGAGCTGCTTCCTCAGGGTGCACAGCAGGGAGGGAGTGACAGGAGGTGACAAGCCCAGGCCACCAGCCTGGAGCAGGAGCTACTCTGCAGTTCCTCCTCTGTGCTTTGCAGAAATGATGTGTGATTTGCAAAACCAGGTTTGAAGAGAAAAATCAAAAAGGTTGCAAACTCAAGCACAGAATTAGTTTGCTTGAACTTACTGTTGTAGCTTTAAAACCTTGATGTACTACCATGAGCTCATCTCCAGTGAGCAAGAACTCAGCAAATGATGTGTGAACAGGCTCAATTTCTTCTGAATTTTTGGGTCTGTCTTATCCACAGGCTAGCAACACAGAGCAGGATCACCTAAGCTGGCTACAGAGAAAGAACCAAGGCCAGTTCAACTGTAAAGTGTTCTCTGCAGGCCATTTTTCTGTTTGTTCCTGCCTCGAGCCTTAAGACAAACACCTCAAAGGATGCTGTACACCTTATAGCACGCTGTACAACTGGAAGTAAATTGTGATGGCAAAGGCAATAGGTATATTCAATGAAATAAAAAAGTTAATTTTTAGTTTTAATAAGAGTCAGATACAAAGAAATTCAAATTCTTACCACAGCAGCAATTTCTGCTCCAATTTTACGGTTTAAAGCAGCAAGTACTACAGAGGCAATGAAAAAGAAGAAAGTGCTGAGTCCAGTGTTGACCAGATCCTAAAAAATAAATTCATTAGCATTACTAAATGGTGATTCTTTGCCCCTTTTCTCAGAAGTGATGACACAGGTTAGAACAAGAACTTGCAGCAAGTTCAACACAGTTGTTCCCTTGCACAAGAAGGCCAAGATCACTGCCCAGCATGAGCTGGGAGCTCAAACACAGAGCACGAGGGCAGACTCTGGGCACACCAGGGACACCCTCTGGGCACACCAGGGACACCCTCTGGGCACATCAACCCCCTCCTTCTGGGCTCTTCCCAAAGGACTGGCAGCACAAAGAGTGGCCAAAGCTGTTCTGCCTCGGCTGACACTGCAGCAACCTGAACATCAAACCAGCACTCCAGGAACCCCTTGTTCTCTCACATCAGCACTCAGGAGCTCTTCCACAAATTCTCTGAGGCCCTCACTGTATAAAACTGCATGTCTTGTGGATTCCTATGAGTAACAGCTGCCTGAATTGTAAGAATACACCTATTTATTGCATAAACCTCCTGTTTCAAGCAGACATTTTAGAACATATGAAGAGCAACACATTCAGAAAACTGCTTTGCTCCCAGCAGAGAAAAGTGACTCACTACACACAGTTCAGTGACACATACACTGGCCATTCTCTGGTGTGTGATTGTGCTGCCATGCCTTCCACACTACAGGGCCATGAACACAAGAATTCTGCATGGCACAACAATAATTACAGCAACACAAAACTGCCTGATCAAACTGGAGGAAACAAAATTCAGGGGTTTAAAATAATAATAGAAACAAAGTGGAGATCCGTCAGGGAATGTTGAGTGTGTTACTCAGGGCATCCTTCACGAGTCTAAAATATTCCATCTGCATGGACACTGCACTGCCTGCACACCACCATTAATTCAGGGAATGCCATTCCCAAAGCACTGAACTGAACAAGAGTGGAGGTCAGGGTGGAGGAACCAAGGAATGGCAGTTCAGCACAAACATCCTGGAAGAACATGGAATCAGTGAGAAGTGAACACTATCAGAGCCAAAAGGAATGGAAAGAAAACCTGTACTCAAAGTTGCTGTGCAACTTCCAGGCTTGAGTTAAGGGAAAAAAAAAACCAAACACCAAACACACAACAAAACCACACTGAACATGCCAACTCCCACCAAAACATAAAAAAAAAAAAAAAATCACATTAATTAGAATCCAAGGACAAAGTGTCCTACTTGACTCCCTTCTTCCACATGCAAGGCAGGCTCACCCTGATCCTGCTCCTTCACTTACCATAGTGGGTTTTTTATCATTTTAGAAGTCAGGCTTAGAAAACTGAAGGCATAAATCTAAACTTACTCCCTGGGTATGAATCCCATGACTATGTTCCAGTTACATGGCACAAAGACTTCAAAGAGACCAATGTCATCCAGCCACCCTCAAAACATCAGCTTTTCTAGCTATGACTAGAAAATGCTTTAGAAAGGAACTGCAAAATCTGAAAGTTCCTGGTGCTGTGTTATTCACAGGGAAACCTGCCTGAGGGTACTGACTCAGCAAGAGCTGGCTATCAGCATGGATTGTACCTGGGGCTGGGGGTGTATCCCTGGGGATACACCCTGGTCCTCACCTAACAGGGGACTTCCACCATAAATCACAGAGGCTGCCACTGCTCATTGCTATTTCCACTCCCAGGTCCAGATGTCATGAACACAGTAAGAACCAAACTGTCTTAGCAAATAGTAAAGGAACAAAAGCAAATTGTGAGACTCAAACTCCAACCAACTGCTCGAGCTTACTGAGACAGATGTCATCTAGTACTCAAACAAACCAAACTGGAATTCTATTAACTAGTTATTGCAGTTTTAATTGTATCACTTCTTGCTTTGCAGAGATAAAGCCTTTTTATAACTAATGTATTAGAAAACAATGGCATTTCACCATTTCTCCAGCTCTGAGTTTACAGCTCTAAGTGTGTTTCTGCAGCAAGAGCTGTGGTTCTCATCTGCACACACCTGGAGGGGGTGTCTCACTATACCTGACAACAGATCCAGATACAACAGCATTTAACATTTCCATCATGTCTCTCTGTATCTCACCAAGAATTCTGAAACTAAATACTGAGGAGAGGGAAGCTTTGCTCCTGGATAATTAAAAAAAAGAATTCAATTAGTTCAACTCAAGGCCAAGTCGTGTAGTTTACAATTTGGCATCTGCAGGAAGGACCAACAGAGACAAAATCCTAGAAGAAATACCTCAGAATGTGGTAATTACAGTAGGCAAAGCACCTCGAGATGTGCTGCCATGACCAAAAAAGGGGAGAAAAGCACCTGCACACTCCTTTGGACATATGGACATGATGGGTGCAGTGGCAATCCCACCTCTGCAAGGGACACTGGAATGCTGCTCCCTGCTCCAGTATCCACAGCTTTAAAGGATGTTGAAAAATTGGCCAGGGTACAGAGAAAAGCCACAGCAGTTATTTGAAAGGAGGAGAAAAATTCTCACAGTATGAATCAAAACAACCTGAACTGCTTTGAATATTAAAAAGATTGAGCTGTGCACATGAAGAATCCAGTGTTCAAATAATCCAAAAATAGCTGTTTCAAAAGCTTAACATCAAAGAGCACAACAAAATGAACAACATGACAAAATTAAGAGCTGCAAAGTTAAGGCAGAAGTCATGCCCAAAATGAAGTGAGTTTTACCTGTAAGGGAGCTCCTTAATGAGAAGGGCCAGCCAAAGATGTGCTTCATATTCTACCTTTTCACTTCTTGTAATCCAGATGGTGCTTTGTCAGACACACCTTTTGTACTTCCTTAGTATCACACTTACAGACCAAGGGGATGGCACATTATGCTGTATGATTTATGGGGTCAGGTGTGATTATTCATTAACCCTGATGACCTCAGACCTCTTGAGCCTGTCAGCCTGATCATCTTTCCAAAGTATCAATCAGCAAAGATGTCCTGGCCTACCCACAACCCAACACACATTATCACTTATCTCCACACTACAGACTGACCTGAAGGCTGCTCTCAAGAGTCTGACATACTGCACAATATAAAGTATATAAAATAAAATATTGACTATAAAATTCAGAATTTAAAATGCTTTTCCTAATGTGCTTTAATATAAGCACATTAGAAACTGTCATCATCACTGCATTGCATTTTATTGTACTTTTTACAAAGAATAAAGTTTGTCCTTGCAAAGAATTCAGCAATTCAAATCTAAAGAACTATCTAATTCCATCTTGAGGCTCCAATTTATTCATCTCTGCAATTTCATAATATGATCTTTTATATCCAGAGATGAGATTGTTTAGAGCTTAAGAAGCAATGACACCAGTAACACTGTCATACACATATGTAATGGTAACAACACAGATGCAAATGTCAGTGGAGGTTTTTAATCCAGAATTTGAGCAGAGAGATAAGAAAAAAAACCAAAACAACCCAGTGGTTTTGGCCAAAGTCAGAGCAGAAACAGAAGAAAACAAACTACAGGAAGAATTCAAGAAGCAAAGGACACTCCCTAAAATAAAAATAATGCAGCTTTTTTTCCACGTAAGAGAAAATGAATAATCATGACAATAAGAAGAATAAACTAATTGAAAAAAGCTGAGCTGCTTCAAATCTGGCCATGATGTAGCTGAAGTTCTTGCTATTATATTTATAGACAAAGTAAAACCACATCACAGAGGTAGAAGAATTTCTGCTGGAATCACAGCAACCCCATGAGACAGTGTGTGCTGTGCCATAAAACACTGCACAGAGCTGCCCTCCGTAACAGAACCAAACCCAGCAGCTGAAGCTGAGCCACTCCAGCTGCTGCTGCTGCTCCCCTTCTCCTCTCCAAAGGGATCCAAAAGGAACAACCTACTCCTGGTCATTTGCAAGTCACAGAATCAGCCAGGCTGGGGAGGGCCCCGAGGTCATGGAATGCAGCCCAAGCCATTCTGTTCAGTCACCAAGGTCCTGTGAGCCCAAAGGAGAGTACCCAAGGCCACACCTGCTGCCTGTCCCACTCAGAAGGAGCACAAGGCAGAGGAGACTTGGCAACTTGTGGGTGAGGATGGCCTTATGCCAAGATCAGCATTTTATGCTGAAAGAGGTGATGCTTTTGTTCTGCTGATTCTGCTCTAAAGGTGGGAAACTCCATTCTGTGTTCATCCTGATTTCATTTCTAGGGATCTGGGCAGCTTTGGCTCCTGGATTAATGAGGACTGAAAAGAGGAACTGGGGCTAAGAATTTACCAGAGCTGAGAAGCCCCACTAAGTGACTCCTGAAAGCTGCAAGGCACATCAGCTTCCAAAGCTCCTCCTCAGCCCTCCAGGCTGGTGCTTTACCTTGAACTGGCTCTTGCTCAGAGGCTCCAGTAACACCCACATCCTTCAGCCACAGCTCTCACATCAATTCACACATGAAACTTTTAAGAAACATTCAATCAAAATGCTCTGCCTTTTTATTCTGTATTTCAGGGTGAAATAAGTTACCAGGTGCTATTTCAAAGGCAGAGTTCCATATTGCAATTGCAATATATGACATTTAAAGTGGTCCTTGCTTTTGTCATATGCTTTCTGAAATCCAAAAGTTCACATTTAGATGGGGTTTAAAGCAGCTAAATTAATGTAATCTGGAAAAGCAGCCTGCACATTTCAACAGCCTGACTGTGCCACAGAAGGTGTCCAGGTTAGAGCTCAAAGTAAAGTTTCCTTTTAGTTCTGTCTGGGTTTGGTGCTTTGTTTTTCAGCCAGCAGGGGAAAGAAGGGGGACTGTGGTTATTAATACATTTATTTTTTTTTACAATGCCCTTAATTTTCCCCCAACCACTACTTCACTTGCAAGGTTTGGGCACTTCCCCCTTGCTTCTGTACGAAGCCATCAGGTGGAAGGTTACAGACACACCAGCCAGTCCTCTAAACCAAGCACCTCTGGACAAACTCTCATCATTTGGCTCTGTTTAATATTACTAAACACTTTTTGAGTATTTTGCAACACAATTAAAAACACAGTTTCTCCTCAAGCAAAAATAAATCCTAGGTGGAAAGAACAAAATTAACAGTATGACCATGAACTCCCAGCTCTTTTTTGACTTATTTATCTCAGCTTATAGGGGCCTTTGTTGGAACAAAGATACCCATAGGCAGTGCTTCCCCCAATAAAAGAGTCATGGCCAGCAATTCCCCAGAACACATCAGTGACCCCAGGCTGGATTCCTGGGAAGATGCTCCTGCTCAGGTGCTTCAGGTGTCTGGCACCTGCTGGAAATCAGTTCTACTCCCAGAATCCCAAACTGAGCACGTAAAACACCCTGAACTAACCCAAGAGCCTTTCAAAAACCTTACTCAGCTCTTGAAAATGTCAGGAACAAGCTGTGATTTTGAAGAAATGGAAGAGGTGGCCTCAAAAACAGTATTTATATGGTTTTATCCTTATTTCTATCTATTTTGGAGTACAGGCTCTGTCAGGTGCAGCAGCTCTGCTGTAAATGCCAGAACACATTCCTGAATGAAAGCTTCTGCAATCCCCACTTCACTCTGGTTTCCTGAAATCTCCTCCCTATCTCCCTTCAGTTCCAAACTGCCTTCCCTGCATGTTTTTCCAATGAACAGCCCTGCACATGGACAGGACCAGCCGTTGTTGCCACAAAGCCACAGACCATACTTGCAATGGCTACAGAAACCTGTCATATTTCTTGTATTTAAAGCCTCAGACTGCATTTATTACAGAATAACATATCATTTACACTACCCTGCACCAAATGAGAACAGTCCACGAGGTGCATCAACCCAGAGGAAATTAATTCTGAGAATTCTTTTAACTTATAAAACATTCATTTTTGTCCTTAACAGGTATTGCTATTTTGACAGCAGTAAACATAAAGGTCAAGATGACTGACTTCATTTTTCATTCAACAACTAAGCAAGCCAAAGAAAAGCAAGATTTTTTTTTTTTCCAAAACAGAAGGGGAAAAAAATAAATTAAAAAAAAAAAATCAAACCCAAGATTGCCCTGTGAAGGCCTTTGAACTACAGCTCTGTAATGACACTCTTCTGAGCCAAGGCTGGCAGAAGACAGTCTGACATTGTGGCACAACAAGACATTTTCTGCCAACTCCTCCAAGTGTCAGTTCCTTGAACTCAACATTTCACTGCTGCAACAACTGAAATAAACAACCCTGCAGAGATGATGAAACCAGTTTTCAGGCAGCACAAAACACAAGGACTGATCTGTGTGTTCTAAAACACACACCTGGGTCCCTCTGTTCCCTCCCTTGTGCTCCCCTGGGACCAAGGCCAGCCTAACGAGCCCAGTGGAGCCCTAATTTTGTGCTGTGCCCAGGTCTGGGCCTCACTTTTGAGGCTGCTCTGTGCTGAAATACTCTGCATTCACACCGCAGACAATACCAGAGCTCCAGGGAGTGCTTCAAAAAAAGAAAAAATTAAGTCACAAATCTCTTGGAAGTTTTTTTCCCTACACAGAGACATGAATAGTTCATTCCACTGGCTGATCCTGCAGGGCCAGCTCATGCACACAGCTTGGCTCCCACACCTTCAGCCCTCCCTGCAGACCACATGAGATTCTAATACTGACTTTTAGGAAAAAAGGATAATTTAGCCAAACCCGACACGGTATCAAACACCCAGTTATTAATTCATGACTGAATAACTGGTTAAGCAGGAGCCTGTGCTGTGCTCTCCATCCCCTTGCTTGTCTCCCTGCAGAATAGGCTCCCTTTGAGCTTGTGAGGCATAAAGGAAATGGAAATTTCCACTGACAGGTTCCCCAGCTTTTGCATTTTTGCATAACGTTGATAGTGCTGCACAACAGACAAGTGACTGTTCTTTCATCCCCCTGGAACAAACCAGCCTCCTCCCCACACACCCAGCACGGCTCTCTCTGGCCTCAGCATCTCCACATTTCTGGCTTCTTCACTTCAGGAAAACAGCAAAATCATTGGCAAGTCCCTAATCAGGATCAAAACAAAGACCTCTTTTTCCCAAATGGCTAAAAAGAGGTATTTTTAAAAATTTAGCAAATGTGCATGTCTGTTAGAGGATCATATATAGACCCACATTTAAATTCCAACAGTGGACATCAGACAATATCCACAAAGCATTACAAAGAATTCTAATTTTAACAGACTTTTAAAGGAAAGAATCCTGTGCTGGACAACAGCAGTTGATTGCCAGGTACTTTCTGATATTCAGGATCATTTGAAAGCAAATGGTTTCAACTGGTTCCTGGGAAGAAGTGCTGTTTTTAAAGAAATACTTCTTCCTAAATTCAAGATTATTAAATTCCTTCAGGCACTTTAACAGCCTCTTCTCACACAGCTTCTAAAAGCAACATTTGAGACTTTCCATCAGGGAAATATGCATTATAAAGTCATACATATTTTTAAAAGCATGTATGTTGATGAATTTATACATAACCAGGAGTGACTTCCTCCTACAACATTCAGGGTTGCCAAAGACTTGTTCAGAAAGCAACTCCTGTAGTAACTATGCCATATATAGAGGCTGCAAATGGATAAAAATAACCCTCAAACACAGGAAAGTAATAAACATTGAAAGAGGCAAATAATGTATGAATACACATCTACACTGTAAAGAATAAAATGTCAAAGCAAGCCAACCCAAAAAAAGTTCAGCCACAATCCTACATTCTTAAATTTCCTACTGACCTGGCCAAAGTGAGTCCCACAGTGTTTGGGCAGCACCCCTGGGGTCTCACACTCTGCATGTGCAACAGCAGAGCTGCTGCAGAACCACAGACCAGACCTGAGCACTGGTTAGTGAAGGTTTGCCCTGCCTCCTGTCAGAGAACAGCCCAGTCAGAGCAGTGATGGTTAGTCAGGAAGGGACACCAGGAGGAAGGATGGTCTCATCAGTTCCTGGAAGCACAAGCTTCCAGCTCCCTTCTCACTGCTGCTGGTGATCTCTGGTATCATGATGGAAGCAGCATTTCATCTTCAGGACTTTATAAAAGATTGACAGTTGTGAGATCATGACAATTTCCTTCTCTGTGGATCTGGGAATAGGAACTAAAGCAAAGGCATTTGCAGTGTGTTCATGCGCCCTTTGGGATGAACTCTGACCATGTCATGTTGTTCTATACTGTTTAGGCAGAGTGTCACCACTGCCCCAAAACACTCCTTTAAAACATAACAAAAACTCAAACCAACCAACCAAACAAAAACACCCACCAAAAAACCCATCCCACAACTAGTTGGATTATAAGCCCTCCTTTCCCTACAAATCTCCTAAGAGAGTGCTGTGCAGAGACAAGTGACTCTGCCTCAAGGTGACAGTACTTGTCTCTCAAACACCGTAGGAAGTCAGAGTGGCTGGAAGGCCCTCCCAGTCACACACAGGGCTCTCCTGCAGCCTCAGAGCTGCACTGGGGGCTTCTCTACTCACCTGTGTCCCACCATTGCCAAGGGGGGGTGGGCACCAACTGTGCCACACATCCAACACAGAACCAAGGGTATGAGAAGCCACTGAGCACCCAGAGACAGGGCAAAGACAGCACACACACCACTCCTGGGGACACTGAAAAGACTTGGTGAAACTTCCTCTGCACAGAAGCCAGGTCTCAAACTCCCTGTGGAAACACTCACCTCACACCAGCAAAACCATGGTGTATTTTGTGTGACACTGATGCACTTCCACACACTCCCGGTGCTCCTGTACAGCCCACCAGCATGCACAGACCTGGGTGCCATAAACAGGTGGCTGCACCTGCTGCTGGGCTGTTGTGGGGCTCAGGACACACCCAGGCTGGCAACAGAAACACAGACCACCTTCTCCCAGCTGCTCTTGAGCTTGGCTGCAAAGATCTGTGGTGACAACAGAGGCACAGTGGGAACAAAAGGAACAAGGGCAAGACAGCCCAGTAACATTCCAGGGGTTCCACTGGTTTTGCTCTGCAAGCCACCTGGGTCTGCCCCACATACAGTTACCAGTCACAGCTCTCAGTCCATCTAATCTATATACCAAGGACTCTCAGGAGGAGTTCATGAATAGATTATGCAGCCCCAGAGCACAAGGATCATCCACATTTCACTCTCATTCTAGACAAGTCATTTAGGCTTAGAAACTAAGCAAATTGCAACATTAATAAATTACATAAAATCACACAGGAGCCTAAAAACCTCTGGGACTATTATAAAATCACTGTTTCAAAGGAAGACAGAACGTTGGCACAAATGTATCTATACTGTCCAAAGAAGTTGATATATTGTCCTCGAAGCTGACAGACTTTTTGCTAGAGTGACTTAACATGTTGATTTTGTGACCTGTGTTTATGCAACCCAATCTAACATTTAACTCGTAATACAGCATGAAAACAGAGACTTGTAGCAAAGGAATGTGCACTGCCAGCAGTTCCCTCCCTCAAACTCCTCGGATCTGAGGGCACATTAAGCACTGCCAGTCAATGTTTAATAGTTCTGTGTGTAAGCAATTCAAAACACCTGATTTTCACAGAGAGCACATAATTGTCCACACAACTCCCCAACAACTGCATTAAGAAAATATACACAGCACATTTGTCCTAATATTAAAAAAAAACAGGTTAAGAGAGAACAACGGGCTACTGTAAATACAGCATCTGTCAAAGTTAAATAACCACAGGCTGCATTTTTATTCACTTCATCCACAAAGAGCAATTGCTGGCATTAGCAGGAAGCTTTTTTCTCCCCAAAAGAATCTACCAGAAGACAATTTTAGCCCTGTTTAGTGTAGTCTAATCTTGACACATTTCAAAGCTCATTCTGCTCTTGGCATTCAAAATAACTGTAAGTAAAATGCACACTTTACTCAGCACAAAGAACACTCGTACACGATCTTAAGCAACAGGAGAAAGTAAAGTTCAAAGACCAAACTTAAGCCAGATTTGCAGCTGTTTCTAACAGAGTGAAGTGCAGGAACTTACAGTGAGATTCCAGTTGATCTGTGGTATCCTTGTGTGAAGATTTAGACTGAACAAAAGCAGGAGAGCCCCGGTAACCACCAGTGCACTGCAGCTCACAAACTCAAAGAAATAAAGGCCTTCGCAAGGGGAGCATTCCATGATGGTCTCTATGCTGATGAAGGCAGCCAGTGCCAAAATCTAGGAAGAAAAACAAGTGGGAGAAAAAAAAAATAAATAGTTTTCCACATTTTGAAAGTAGCCACAAGTATTCCTGAAATTTCCATTGGGAAGACGATCAGTTTACACTCAGGAATGTGTGATTTTAGTTTACAACAGGGCACTGTCTAAGGAGCAGGAACAAAAGCAAATTAATGCACAACTTTCTGGATTTGTCCTGTTCAAAAATACATTTTAGCAAAATTACAGGGAGTCCAACATCAAAATGGCCAAGACACCCCAAAAAGCATGAAACCCCTTCAGGCCACTGGCTCAATATGCAAACAGGACCTCAAACACTTTATTTCATTTTTCACTCATGATATGCTGTTCCCAAACTAGAAGATGGAATGCATTTGCCCACCAGGCCAACCTCAAGCACAGTTACATAATATTAATGTCATATGATTGTGAAAGACATTTCAATAAAGACACAACCAGTTGAGATCTAAATCCATTCCAAGTAAAAGAGATTCAGGATCTCTACCAGTCTCCACAAATGCCTGCCTTTTTCACATCCCATCATCGGGATGCTCTATGTCATGTACAAACATATTTTATCATTCCCTTACAGGACAATAAAACAAGCTGCTCACAGCTGAAGGAAAACTTCCTGGGGCTGCAAACACCAAGCTGTAAGTGGATAATGGGTAGTGGAGACAGCAGAGCTGACACAGGCAGGCTCCGACAAGGGGAGAGTTTAAGTCACCATTTAGGATGACACACTGCAACTCACTGTACTTTAAAAAAGTCTGCCCAGTGGACAAAACTAAAAGGTATAAAACTGAAGCCTCAGGAGGAGCTGCCACCCCAGAGATCCCATGGGATGCCCCTGAGAGCTGCCACAGCCCACACAGGCCAGGCTGCTCAGGCTGAGTCCTCCTCAAACACAACTGGCACAAAACCAGTGGCAAGGATGGCTTGGGTTTGTTTGGGGGATTTTTGTCATTTTCCAGGGCAAGCAAGGAAGGCCTTAAGACTGTTTTGCTTTGGTTTTCAGGACAACCACCCCCACCCACCCACTTGCATTTTTCAGAAAGAATTCTCTTCTTGCTCTGCCACATTCTGAGACTGCAAAAGTCACTTCAGATTGAGGATGAGAAACTAAGGGAGATGGTTTCCTCCGAACTAAACGTTCCATAATTTAAATGTTTTGCACAAACAACAGTTTGAAAGATTGATAAAAACCATAATAAAGGTCAATTTCTGCTAAATCCCTCTTGGCCAATTTCAATGTTTTACACTTTCCTCTAGCACTTTTTATGCTTCACCCATTAGTTTTCTTTGTTTCCTACAACAAAACTAACGAAGTTAAGGGCCTTGAAAGAAGTTAGTTTTTATCACCAACATCAGCACTAATTCTAATTGAAGCATAATATCCCTCACACTTTATTTACCATTTCAGAATACAGCAGCAAATTTAAGTTTAAAAATGGATTCAAACAAAGCAAAACTATTTTAAATAGAAAACCTCACACTTGGTTGGAAAGTCTCTCACAGTCCACTTGGCACAAGCTCATTAGGAGAGCACATGCCATCCTCATTTTTGTCAGCTCACACAGCAGGGCAAGTCACATCAAACACATTCTGAACGGATACTCGGCGACTAAATACTTTAGATTTTTATCTTTGACACTGAATAGTTTCAGAGAAAAAGAAAGATCATGCAGTGAAATGGAATATTCAGAAAAGCAGAATTCAAGTCAAACTCTGATTTCAGCAGTGACGCACATACCAAACCCCTCCTGTCCAGAACAAGGCCTGATTTTAAAGCACTGCTGTGTCATGAAGTTCACCCTGTCTGTGAGCACAGCTCATAACTCAAGGTGACACTGAATACAACTATTTTTTTAAAAAGTAAAGCTTTAAAAAACAATCTTAGCTGTTCCAAGCAGAATCAATATCATGTATCAATGCTAAGTATTAGCCAACAAAACTTTAACTTTTAGATGTTCCAATAGAATAAAGTCTCTGTTTTTCTTTTTGAGTGCTTTATTGACACTTGTTTTATTCTTTTAAAAAAACAGTTCTTCAATATTCACTAGAAATACTGTAGAAACCCCAACAATAGTAGGTCATTTTCTATATGAATTGTGCCACCACCACGAGGCTGAAGGAGCCAAAATCTCCTGAAGGAGCCAAAATCTCTGGCACACCAGTTGCAACT
The DNA here is from genome assembly GCA_013400415.1 of Scytalopus superciliaris. Lineage (NCBI taxonomy): Eukaryota > Metazoa > Chordata > Aves > Passeriformes > Rhinocryptidae > Scytalopus > Scytalopus superciliaris. The sequence continues at coordinate 220,328 of VXBX01001524.1, forward strand.
CGGCCCGTGCAGTGTCTGGTGTTCTGCTGACAGAAATCCCACCCTGACTCCTCTTCACACCACACAGCATTGCTTCCTCAAGGCCAACACACCCATCTGGGGCTGTCAGAGCTCAAAAAAGATCAAAGGGTTCCTTCCATCCAGCAGTGGACATTAATCATGCACTGAAGAGGCACTTGGAGCAGTGAACTCCAATAATCATGTGATATTTACATATTCCCAAGCTCAGGATTAATAAACTCCAGAGCAATTCTACCATGAGAGTTCATGTTATCCCTTAAGAAGCTATAAAACACATTCACCTGTGACACACCCTTATAAAAAACAAAGAGTTGGTTGTTTACACTTTGGTTTGACTGAAGCCAACCCATTTCAAATGCAAATAAAGATGAGCCATCAGCTCAGTAACTTGCAGCAGCAGGGTACAGTCTGGGGTCTGTTGGCCCATTAAGTTCCTCTCAACAAAGCTGTGACAAAAAAATTAAATCCAAATTAGCCACTACATCAGCAAAAAGCTACCCTCCCACAGAAACTTCCCTTTTCCTAATCACAAGGAAAATCTGTCTTCAATACAAAATACTTTCTCTTTGAAACATCAGGATAATCTTGTTCTCTTACACATTTATGAACTTGCCAGCAGCATCCTTCCAATTAACTCCAAGTAATATGAATCTGCTATAAAAACAAACCGGTTCCACTTTCACTGCCCATTCCCTCAGAGACAAATCTAATTTTGTTTTTAATAAAAAAGCAAACTGCCCCGAACACATAAAATGAAATACAACGGGTTGATTCTACAAACCCCCATTCAGAGACCTACAGTACTTGCAAGAGTTGTGTAAATGTGCAACGTGAGCCAAAGCAGCTCATCAAGGGCCACAACTCGTCCAGGGATCAAGTTCATTAAAGAAAAAAAGAATGTGTTAATATCCATTTTCTCTGCATTTTTAAATTCATTAAATGAGTCATTTATGAGACAGGGTGCATAAATGAGGCAGTGAATTAACACAGCTGTGCCACCCAGAACACCCTTTATGAGACGGGCACACTGAGGTGCCCGAGTGTCCCACCACAGTCACACCAGCACCCAGCTGGGGCTCAGCTCCCCCTGCCCATCTCAGGGGGCTCCACTGCAGCTTTGGTGCTCATTCTCTCCTGTTCCCTCACAGAGCTCTGTAACTACAATGCAAACACCTTTCTCACCTGTGTTTATCTCCGCTACCTGTGTGACCAGCCATCCCTGCCCGCTGGACGGGCTCATCTACACAAAGCTCACCTTTCACCCAGGCTCAAAGACCTAGAAATCACTTCTCCAGAGCTCCCTACGCTCTTCCCTCAGCCACCCCACAGATCCAAAGTAAAGCTGGTGCCTTGCCTTACCACACTGGTGACACACACTCTCCTGGAGGGAGGGAGGGAGGGAGGACAGAGGTGCTCCAGCCCACCCAGAGTGGCACTGCCCAGGGTGACTGTGGCACAAAAGCCACACCAGAGAGAACCCTCCACTCCCCTCTCCAGCTCCTAAAGCCTTGCTCTTGCTTTGCAACACTCAGGAAACCAGGATACAGGATCCTCCATCTGCCTCCCACGAGTGCAGTTCCAACACTGGCTAAAAAAACCCAGAAAACCAAAGAAACTGCATCGTATCAGAGCACAGGTCTCAGCCAACAAAATGCTGACACTTGTCCAACACAGCACACAACCCCCCCACTTTCAAATCACACATCTTTTCATAGTTTAGGGTGATGAGATTTGACAAGTTTTTCCACAAGCAGAAGTTTCAAGGTTGGTTTACCAAGGAAAAATGAGAAGTTGAATGTGGTGGAGATCTCGTCTTACATGAATTAGTGCTCTCTCCCACAAATAGCAGCTACAGCTTTCTCGGGTGAGGCAAGAGGGAAAGTTTCCTCTGATGGATGAAACAAACCTTTTCATCAGTTTTTCTCCACACTGAGTACTTTGGAGAGTTTTCTGTTCCACCCTAACTCCTCCAATACCCTAAGATTTGTACAGCGTGCTTTTATTACTGTTTTTCCCTTTTTTTAACAGTTGCTTGCACTCTCCTTGAAGTAACTACAGTGCATATTCCATTGTGTTTTAATGGATGGAAACATCTGCTTACTGCTCAGGTCCACACAGAGGCATCCTGGGCTACCTGCAATGCCACCTTCTTCCTGAGCAAAGATGCCAGAGTCTGGTCCCCAAAGCAGGACCAAGAAGAGCAGGGTAAGCTCAGGGTAAGCTGAGCCAAGGTCTGGGGTGCCCGTGTGTGCAGGGCAGCTCCAGCTCTGTGCCAGAGCAAACCCCCCTGCCCATCATGCCTCACCCTCCCACCCCCTCCGAACAGAAGACAGAAGGAAAAAAATCTCCAAGTAGAGGATTAAGGATGAGCTGTATTTCCCAGTGATGACTTTCCGTGCTTCCAGCCTTGAGTAAAGTGGCAAACTCTCCCCCAGTGCCACTGTTAGGGATGTTTGGCACTGCCAGGGTGACTCAGGTACAGTGCAGGGCTCTGGCACTTGCATTAAACAGCACCGAGCCCCCAGTGCAGCCCATTCCCAGAGAAACAGCCCCTCACTGGAGGGGCAGGAAGGGACCACAATCTGGGGCCATGGAATTCCTGAAAGAGCCTCTACACTGGGATCCAATGTCCTTAAAGTCAGCCACATTAGCCTCCTACCATTGCTGCATCCATCTCAACTTTCCTGCAAATTCCCCTGGAGAAGGGCCCTTAATGAAGAAATCATCTGCCTCGGGGCTATGTAAATGGCTCATATTTACATCACTTTCTTGGCAACACAGGCACATCAGACATAAAACACTGCATTTCCCCACAAAAGAGAAAATGTGCTGGGACAGGCACCAGTGCTGAAAAGGAGCTTTTCAGGAGGTTGCTAACGGTGTATTTTTCCTGTCAGAGTATGTTGTGTTATGTTTTTGAAGAAAATAATCAAAGAACCTTGCACTAGAAATCAAAAAAAGACAGTTCTGCAATGGAAATGAAGTAAAAAAATCAGTTTTCCTGTTTATCTAAAACATCACCACAGAAAGCCTTATTGTGTGGTTAAATGACATAATTACGCATGATTTCCAAAAAACCACAAAACGGTCAGCATTTTTTCTGCCTGAAAAATGCCCACAGAATTTTAGTAAGAATGTCACACTACCGAGACATTTTTACATCCACGCTGTTTAAATTAATGGTGCAGCAGAAGACACACCCAGAAAATACAGAAGAAATATATTGCTTTCACACCACTTAAAGTGTCTGAAGACACTGAACTTTCTTGAATTAAAATCTAGATTTATTGTTCTCATTTACTTGGCCAGCAGTCCCAGCTTTATGCATGAAAGCAAGTGGGTCTCATTCCTTGCAAAGCACATGCACTTCCCACATCTAAACCAGCTGGCAGAGATATGAATATTTGGGATCATATGGCTCAAACACAGGGCTGCTCCTGCAGCAGGAAACCATCTTTTACCCAGGCAGGGCAATGACTGATTTTCCTGTCTGCATCCTTAGGACTAAATGAAATGTGCTATTAACTCTGGTAACAGGGCTGCAAGGAGCCTGAAATCACAAAGGGGCATTAAACTTTCCTTACAAGATAGAAAGTTGAGGAAAATAATGCTTACCAGAGAGGGAAACTTAGGCACCATCCATGATTCAGCACCCTGGATAAACTGAATTGTCCTCTCACAGCACAAATAAAACCCTAAACAAATCCAGGGAAATTCAACCAGGGCTCCCAGTCCAGCTCTGATCTGGGTTTGGTGGTGAGGGGAGAACAGCACAAAGTCTGAGTTTCAGGTCCTCGTTGCACCTCTGGTGTTTTACGTGGAGCTTCAAAGTTTTCCTCATTTCTTAGTTCCCTCTGGGCTGTAACATGGCAAGACTTCAGCACACTAAATATTGAGGAATCTTTACTCAATCAGCTGATCTTTAGCCACCTCCAGTAGTTTTCTATAATCCTTGAAAGATTCAGCTACTGCTGATTTCCCCTTTTCCATTTAGGCAAGAGACCAATTCTAAATAGAGAACACAGTGCTGAGCCCAGAAACATTTCGATGGCGTATCAGGAGAAAGGGTCATATTTAAGAATGAGGGTGATCAACATTCAAAGCTCACAATGGAATGATAGTTGTTTTGAAACATTAAGGAAACCAAAACTAACGCTAACTCTAAAAAACAAAATAATTAGCTGGACTGAAGTGAGTAGAAGAGATTCTCAGCTGGCTGAAACGGAAATGCATCAATTCTAAAACTGAGCTTAATCATAAATCTTGAGCAGAAAAAGCTACAGACATGAGGTGGTGACTTATTTCCTGCCAAGTGTGCACTAACACAGTGTTTCACTTATTGCTTGGACACACTTATACAACAAACATTCTTATCTGCTAGATAAATTTAAAACAAATTCCACTTCAAATCTCATTAAATACATGGCAGGTTTTTAAAGAAAAAATACTGTTCTTGCTAAGAAAAACCCCCACAAAACTCAATCAAACAAACAAAACCCAAACAAAATCTCACTCTACTTTACATGCATTTCAGTTTTCATCCAACAAGCAGCTGCCTGAGAGAAGCACAGAACAGAATCTGCAGCCAAGGCACACTGCAAGGAGGTATTTGCTTTAGACACATGACATTTCCTCACGGAATCCTGAATGAGATTCAAACATATCTCCCATATTAGACAAAACAAGAATGTAACACGCCACCTGTCCCATAAAAAAAGCCCACCAACAGTCTTTAGCAACCCCCTCCTCCTGGAAGGTTCATTTGAAGACCATCCAGAGCCACACTTTAAACAAAGGCAAGCAAAACAAGACTGGTTTCTCCCACCGACTCCTCTCCACAGGAACCTGTGCCTCCAGTCCCCAGAAACTACAATTCAGGAGTAGCATAAATCAAAATATTTTCCTAAGTAGCAGGTCCTTCAAGACACTAATGAACAGAATCCCAACATGCAGACTCCCACACTTCTACCCTTCCCATTCATCTGCTGTATTTAATCACTTCATTCCTAAGCAACCGTGAAATGAAGAACTCATAAATGGAAAGGTTGATTCTGTATCTACAGGACACTGAGTTATTCCAATGGCTGCAGTGAGCGGTCATCAAACAGAAAACTACAGGAGGCAGGTGGTTCTTCCCTCCCTTTTCACCCTGTCCTGGTATTTGAACCTTCGTTCTCCCACCCACTGTCTCAGACTGGTTTCTGACAGCCATCTGCAGGCACAGCTTTTCCCAGCCATCTCCAATTCCCCAGCCCCGCGAGCTCGGCAGGTTCCTCAGGGGCAGCTGCAGCTCCCAAAGGTCACACAGGAAAAACACTGCTCTGGTGTGCTGGTAAAAACCTCAATTAAACCACGCACATAACACAAGAGTGGAATCTCAAACAGTAAGACAACCCAACTAAGTTTCCTCAAGCCCAATTCTATCACAGTCTGATTAGCATTTGCAGATCACGTTCTTAGACAAGATAGGCAAAAATAGGGCAAAAAAACCATCATGATTTGGTCCTGCACTGAATGAAATTTTGTGTACCTTTAGTCCTCTGCATCTTCCTGAGCCATGGCCAGCTGCAAGTAGTGGGGGCAGAAGGGAGAATAAAACATTTTGCCATTAGTTCCATTTGCTGCCAGTCCTACTTGTACAGGTTTTACTACAAGAGTAACACAGAGTAAAAACTGACTATAGGTAACAATATGGGTAATAAATCTAATTAAGGCAATTCTTGTTACTCCTACAGACTGATTTAATGGCTGAAGGCACTGGAGTCCCCAGATTTGTATCAGCATTTAGGAGCTGGCTGGTAACAACAGTGTGGGATGCTCATGTCCAGGAGAGGCACCTCCCAGTAAAACATCCAGCTCTCCATCCTCAACCTTCCAGCAAGGGTAAAGTGTCCCTCTGCAGTCCATTTCCTGGCATCTTCTCATAAATCAAGTTGTAAGAACTCAAAACTCACCATACCTTTGCTAGTTAAAGAAAATGGGTAGATACAGTTGCTCTGGTTTCATCCTGAGGCTGCACACACACATTCTGTGGGACACACACACGTTCTGTGTGACACACACATGTGCTCTTTGCTGGAACACAGCAAGTTACTGAGATTGTTGAAGAATCATACAAACACAAAGTAAAAAAAAAAAAAAAAAAAAAAAAAAAAAAAAGCTATTGCTTCATTCATGAGAATTCTCTGCTCAGCTCTTAAAAAAGGAGAAAAATCAACACTTTCGATCTGGCTTTGTGTTCCCATTCCTGTTCTCAGCCCAGCCTGTGCTGGAAACCTGGCGAGTCAAAACAGTATTAAAACACAGTACTGAAAATCTGGTGACAGTCAGATAAATTATTTGATGCATTAGTTTTAAGAAGTAAAGGTGTACTCACACAATTTGTCAACTGTTTGATCTGCACACCCTCTAGTTTAACAAGCCTGTTTGGCTCTTTTAAAAACTGAAAGTTCTACTTTAACACTATCAGAATCAGTCCTTTAAAACCCCATTCAATTCCAATTATGAGTAAACACCAAACATCCCGCAAATACTAAAACAAGAAAGGAATGTTAATGAGAAAACAATCAAGAACTTAAAGCAGTCCTAAGGAATCCATTCAAGTTTTTTGGGTTTTTGTTGGAAGGAAACAGTGCAAAGCGTCCTTGCAATCCCAACGTTCCCAAGATTGCAATCCAAAGGCCCCCTTAGATGCCATGCCTTAAAAGGCAAAAAGAGTCTAGACATGCTGGTAAAACAGAACATTAAAAAAAGAGATGTAGGCCAGGACATGAAAGAGCCCTGCCAGCTGTCCCGGGGAATGTGTGAAACCTCCAGCCCTGTTCATGCTGCCCCAGAAGGGGATGCAGCAGGAACCCAACCAGCATAAAGAGTTTCTAAATGCAACAACTGCTTTCTTTTAGAAGAGCACGTGACCGAACAACTACATTTATTCACGACATTCAAGTGGCGTGAAAATCATTTCCCAAGACAGAAGTTCCTCAAGGTTATGAAAGACTTGCAGAGCTTAAGCATTTCATAATATTCACAACCATGCTCGTTGCTTTCTTGCACGAGCATTTCAGCTCAAAAATGCACGAAAGTGCAGAGAATGCCTAATATGGAAGTGGTTGCAGTCAATTCCTAAAGCGGTTTGGGAGAAAGCTGCCAGACCTGTTGGGAGCAGTGCTGTATCTGTGGCACTGATACAGCCCTGGCAGATACCCAGGTGGGCAGCTCCGGACACAGCCCAGGCTCGGGGCTGTCACACTGCCCTGTGCTCAAGGGCACGGCCACACACCACTCACTGCAGCACAGCCCACTGCAGCCTCAGCACTGTCAGTGTGCAGACAGACCACAGACAACTTAAAGACCTGTCAGGCATCAACACCTGAGTGTCAAGCTACACATTAAAAAAAGCTTAATTTGTAGATCATACTGAAACACTTGTCTGGGTAAAAAGGCACCATATTCCTCCCCAAGCTAAGGTATTAAACACTAGAGCCTTAATTCTAATTCATTAGACACAACAGTCAGGAATCTGATCCTCTGAGTCACAGTTCCCAGTTTAATTTGCACTCAGTGAGATTAGAACAGCAGAAGTTACTCTGCTTACCTGACCTGACACTGGGGACTCTTTGGGCTGCACCTCTTTGCCCATAGGCAGTTGTACTTCTGACCCATCTTTTCTCTACTCATGGCTGTACCTTCTTACACCTATTCTACATCAGGCTGGTGTTACCCAGCCTTTGCTCCCCTCCTAACCCCATCCTGCAGCTAATGGTCCAAGTTCCAGAGAAACCTAAACACTACTTCCATGTTTTGGAAGCAACTGAGTGCACAAATCATCCAAAAACTAGCCGACTTCTGTTTTAAATCAGAATGCATGTTTTAAATGCAGCTCTAATAAGTGGCAACTTCTATTGCTCCAGAGGAACAGCAGCTGGCCCACTGCTAAGATGTCTCTTCCTTGTGCACCTCGTTCTTTGTATACAGAATTTCAGTATAAAAATCATCTGCTGAGGTCTCAAAGCAAGGCAGGTCTTTCTGAAATGCAATTTTGAGCATAGGATGATTGCTACTGAAAAGTGTGCAAGTTAATTTGACAAAATAGTGCATTAACTCTCATCAGAAGTCACAGACTCCTCCTCTACTGGTCATGTTACAAGAAAAAAAACAACCTCTTAAATTTCCAGTCCTTGTCTTCTTATCTCAAGATGATGATTAAATCACTGGGGAGCCTCATCAACAGAGGACATTATCAGAGAGATTAGAAGCAAAGAAGGGAGTTTTCCAAATATTAATACCATTAGGACTAGATTAGTGTAGTGCATCTATTACTATTACACTGGTTCATAACGGGAGGAAAAAACACAGCATGCTTTGTATAGAAATTACAGAAAATTCTTCTGAAAGCAGAATATAAAACTATCCACCATCTTAGAGAGAATTTTCTAACAGGAATTTGGAGTTTACTGACAGTAGGACACCAGCCCATGGCCAGATGGTAGTTGAGACACACCATGAAAGAAACCAAAACCTATTCACCTCTCTGTGGGAACACAACCACAGTCATTTCTTTAGTTGTACACAGAAATAATAAAAAGCAAAGAGTTATCTCATCATTCTTCCATGGCAAATGTCAGGACAAAAATATCACCACATAGCTATGCAGATCCACAACCTTTAAAGGCAAATCTTTCTGAAGGGAAATCAGGAGTTTCAGAGACACTGAAGAGACCAAAAAGCTTTCTAAGCCTATTTGTGAATTACAAATTTGATCCTTTTAATACGAAATAGAACAGCCCTTTTCTAAGGCCAAATGCCAAAGATCACCAGCACCCACTGTCATACCCAGCATCTTCTAAGACAGGCAGCCACAAATACCACTGAGAATCAAAGCTCAACATGTGACACACAAAAATCACAAGGATTTCTTACATAAACGCACATTTACTGTTTGAAAAGCATAAAAGAATAAAGTATGGACGGTGCAGTCAATCACAGAATGACTGTAAATGAGCAGTGCACTCCCAGGGCGCAGCAGGAGAGGTGTCTCCAGCAGAGCCTTGAAGAGTGACATGCCATGGTCCACACTGGTGAGACACACCTGAAAGGTCCCCTCCTGCTGAGAAACCCCCCCTCAGTGGGATGGTGGTGCAGGGAGGGGTGGCTGGGGCCAACAGCAGAGCCCAAACTCTGCCTTGGGCAGCAACACCGAGGCTGAGGGCAAACAGCTGCTCCAAATGCACCAGGGAGTGAGGAGGAGGTATGGAAGTGGCAATGTTTGCACAAGTATCTATAAATTTGCTAGAACAACGTTCACAACACAAACAAGGAAGGTTTCTGTTCCTCCAAAGTGCTGAATAAATGGACAAAAGCCAACTTTAAGGTGAAACCATCACCTGTGGATAGACAGGGCAGGTGCAGGGCTGCCTGGGGCCCAAAGCTGCCCCAGAGGGCTTGGACAGTCCTGCAGGGCTCTGATCCTCACCAGGGCTTCACATCCAGCACCCACAGCCATGACCTGGCTGTGCACAGAATGTCACCTGAGTTACACACAGACTGATCCCCACCGCTGGGAGAGCCATGGCAAGGGCAGGAAAGTCACACAGGCTCAGGTGTGACACAGCAGACATGGGTGGGAGCTTGGCAGATCCCTCTAATCCTCCTTTCCACGAGAGATCAGAAGGAGATGCTGAGCTGAAGGCACCAGAAGGCAGAAATAATTAAATATGAGATTACTGAACACCTCTTAATAGCTTTCAACCAGGTTCTACCAGTGAGCAATTAGCTTACTCCTTGGAACATAAATGTTATCGCTTCAATTTTCTAATATAATTAACAATGAGAATTCTCAATAGTCTTATTACCCATGTAGGCCTGTATTCCTGGCTTTTGAGTTTTGTTTTCTTCATTGCAACAGAACCTGAGAGCAAGGAGTTTTGCTGCAGTCCTGGCCTGGGCAACCAACTCCTGAACCTGGAAACTTACAGTGACAGTAAGCCACAGAACAACTTTGCCCAAAGTTCAGCTGCTCTCCACCAATGAAGAAGGAACTTTTCATTCCAAAAACTGTGACCATATGACCTGTTATTCCCACCAGATTCCACTTCCCTCAGGATGCTGCCTCCCCTGGCAGGCAGCACCATGTGCTATAGGCAGCAGGACGAGAGCAAGCACGCAGTGACGTGTCCCAGTGTGCTGCTCAGCACTCGCAGCTCAGGGACCTCCCAGACAGCAGCATCATCTTCTTTAAAAGGAATCTCTGGTGATTTTTGCAGCACTTGGAATAAACACTTGAAGAGAACAGTGTTGGGGCTGTCTGAGCCACAGAAGACATCACTAACTACCACAAAGGCCATCCATCCTCCTTCCAGCTAGCACGGGCTACGGGTTTTCCACCTCTTGCTACTTCCACCAGGAGGTTGCTCCGGGATGCCCCTGCTCCAGTTAAACCATTCCTAACTACACCACTGCAAGAACTGGCCAGGCACAACTTCTTATATCAACCAGCCCAGCAGTTAGAGGTGACATACGTTACTTTAAACCAAGTGCCTGTGCAAACCTGGCAAGGTCCCAGTGAGAACCAACAGGGCTCCCAACAGGATCTTGCCTGGTTTCCTCGTAACTCACCCAGAGTCCTGAGGAACAGCCCACCAGGAGCTACAGCTCCCAGAGAAACTGAGCAGCAGAAACAGGCAGTCATGACTCACCACGGGAATTCCAGTGGGAAACATGTCTGCACCCAGCTTTAATGACAGCAAGATCCTTGAAGGTGCAGAATTACAACAATCAAGGAAAAATAATAATGCATTTAGAAAAGCCGAAGAGAAAACTAAAAAAGCAGCCAATCTCATCTAAAGTGAAACTAATCCAGGCAAAGAGGTGGTACCTGCCAATCAGCCCATCTCTTTTGGACATTAGCAATGGGTCCCTCCTGATTCTTCACAGTAAACATCTTTCTTCAGCAAGAACACTCAGGAAAAGCAGAGACTGTCCTTAGGAAATTCAAGGGAATGGGGGAAAAGTACTGAAATAGAAGAAATCATTTGAGGATATTCATAGCAAAGTCCCAGTGATATCCACTGGATTACTGCCTCCATGGGAAGTATTAAAGCCATCAAAAGCATGAGAAGCAAATTCATGCCAGACAGTAATGAGAACAAACTCTAAAGAGCATTCCTGCTCTGCTCTCCAAGGACAGCTGTCTACTCTCTCACACCTTCCACAGGGCAAGGTACACCTGAAGGCCAGAAGGTCAGCTGACACAATTTCCCCACAGGAAAAACATTCCTTTGGTCAGCACACAAGTGTACTGGCTTCTCCTTCACTTTCATTTCAAGTTCAGACTCTCATTAAAACAAAACAAAAGGCACAAAACACACATGAGAGCTCCAAGCTACTTTAAGTCTTCCCCCCCGCTCCTTTCCCTTTGTGCCATTCACTTCCCAGCTGTCCAGTGACACCCACCAGGTGTCTCAGCCACCCCAGGGCCCTTCTGAGTGGTCCAACACTCACCCTCTCCCTTCCAGCTGCTGCAGCCCCACTTACAGCAGATGTTTCCTCACAGATCCCAACAAACACACACACAACTATTTCACCCGAACAGAAAGATACAGGCAAAAAAGCTCCTTCCCTAAAAGCTCACCTACCTAACAACAACATGATCAAAAGGAGGGAAACTGGTTCCCCACCAAGCTGTTCCACATGGGCCCTGTTCCTCACAGTGCTGGTGCTGGCCACTGGCTGGCAGATCCAACCACTGAGAACTGCTCAGCTTGCCCACGAAGAGGCATAAGAAGCCCTAAATCATCTGGTTTTCTTAGTCTGCATACCCAGCCTAAACCAAACCCAGAATGCTGCTCAGCCTTTCCTGGGGGTCAAAGGAAAGCAAGCCAAAACAAGGCTCAGAAATAAACTGCACATACAATACATGAAACATTATCATAACCCAGTAAGTTGGTGCCCTTTTAAAGGACACTTTAGGGCGCATTCTGTTGAAATGTTAACAAATGAGTTAAAATTGCTGTCCCCTCTAGCAGCACTGAAATTACTCCACATGCCTAAAATGTCATACTGCTTTCCCTCTTGTAACAACTCCTTTATTTGAATCAATAAAGAGACGTCTACAACAAAATAATAGAGCCCTACACCTATTTTCAATGACGAGGTTTTTTTCTCCATTCCTTTTTACTTCCACTTTTGACAGTCAAATGTGGGCATTTGGAAGAAGAGCCACCCAAGCCACAATGTCCAAGGGTTATCCTTCACACACAGAGCCACTGGCCAGTTTGTGGAAAGCTCTTCAACCCAAGATTAGGACAAACCACAATGTTTGTCTTGAGCTGATACTTTTGCCTGCCAATCAAGTATGTATTTTAAGACAAATCCTGATGCTAAATGAAGCCCATGCATTGTAATCTTTCCTGTAACATTCTTTTCGTTAGCATATATTTAGAGCCCTTTTATCTCAACCAATACTTGTCTTTTTCTTTTTTTTTTTGCTGTGCAACAAAGGGAATTCCTCCTTGTTTTTAAAAGGCAGAGTTCTACACAATGGACTTTGATACATTTCAGCTCCTACACAGTAATTCTGCAAAGGTATTATTAAATATAATAATTAAAATAATTATACTTGGCAAAAAAGCAACTTCAGTACACTGTGGAATGTGCTCCCTTTTTGTTCTTTTCCAGCACTGCTTGGTTTTCCACTGGTTTGCAAATCTCAGTAGGCTGCTCCACCAGTCATTACCAGGAATTACCTGGAGCTGTTGCTGAGTACACCTGTGCAGGAACTCAGTGTGTTGAGGTGGTGCACAGCCTTTGACCCTACAGTAGCTAATTTAATTTCTCATTAACTTCTGACCCTCAGGACTCATCCACACTGTAGGAACCACACGCAATAGCTCGGGTCACTCTTAATGAAAGGGCACAAAACACGACTCAGTTACTCTGAAGACACTACTCTGCACTTAACACCCTCCTAAAAACCTACTGGGAGCCCCAGTGTCTTTGTTCAAAGACAAGAGAACTCCAGCACACTGTGGTTTGCCCCTCATCTTTCTCTGCATGCCTTAAAAACTTACAAGGTCTACTCCACGTATCTTTGGAATTTATTCCAAGCAAGTCAGAGTTTAACAATAAGGGATTCACTTACTCACAATCAGTAATTGCTCATTTTAATGACAGGTTTTCAACATGACTTGCCACAGTTAATAGTGTACTACAGGAAGGATCAGCAGTAGGAACTGAAACAAAAATCCCGAGGGCAGATTATTTCAGTGTATGAGGCAGCACCACCCCAGGATTTCTACTACATGGCCAGCTTTTCACAGTTCAAAGACAGGTAGATGTTGCACAGTGATGACAGATTCTCTGGCTCCAGTCCTGAACACACACAATGCAAACACTGCTACTCCCTGTTGTTTGACTACTGGGGTAACACACACACTACTACCACTCGCAGACCACAGATCCTACTCGACACTGAGGAGACGAGGACAAAACAAACCACCCTTCCAAATCCTGCATTTACTGGGCAATCACAAACAGTGACCACACGTTCATCTCCACAGCCCCCTAGAAACTTGTGGCACAGCTTAAGAGAGGATACTGTCAATGTGTTTTATACGAAACCTGTGTGTGCAAGCCTTGCCTTGTGCTAACCAGCAGTGCTTTTACACGCTGGAGTTACACATATGAAACATTAAAATGTTTCTGCCATCACAGTTCTCAAACAACTCATCCGTCTTAAGCTAAAACAATTTGAAGCACCCTGTAAGAAATTACTTTAAGATTTATTTCAAACTTACTGCCACTTTCATAAAAACACCTATTTTCAAATATCCTGAAAAACACATTTGTTGATTTGAAAAATGTTAATATTGAAGTGAGGAGGATCAGATGAAGGCAAACAGCATCAGCACCATGAAACCTGCCCCAACACCCAGCTGTCAGTGCCCGTGGCCTGCCCTGGTGCTGCTGCAAGGCTGGCAGGGGCTCCAGGACTGACCCAAATCACACCAACCAGCACGGCTCGAGTGTCACCCCAGCACACAAACCCGCACCTGGGGCGTTTGCTGGGGGGCTTTAGGGGGGTTTAAAGGGTGCACTGGAGAGAACCCCAGCCTGCTGAGGCAGCAGGGGCAGCGAGGGCGGTGTGAGCTCCGAGGGGATGCCCGGGACAGCCCGAGGGACCTGGGGGGCATCACCTGTGGGGGAGCATCACCTGGGGGGGAAGGAGGGGAGGGAAGGGGG
>VXBX01001524.1:235334-270401 GCA_013400415.1 Scytalopus superciliaris
GCACTGGGGATGGGGACGGGGGACAGGGACCGCACCGGGGATGGGGACACCAGCACTGGGGATGGGGACGGGGACAGGGGACAGGGACAGAGACCGGGACCGGGCAGGGGGCCAGGGACCGCCCCGGGGATGGGGACAGAGACAGGGACCCGGATCGCACCGGCACTGGGGATGGCGGTGCTGGGGGTGCTGCTGATGCCGCCGCCGGTGCCCGCCCCGGGGCTGCGAAAGGCAGCGCTGCCCGCACACCCGGGGCTGGGCCAGGCACAGCGCTGGGATACACCCCCTGAGATACAGCCTCTGACTGAGATACAGCCTCTGACTGAGATGCACCTCCTGCCTGAGCTACACCCTCTGCCCGGAGCTACATCCTGTGACTGAGCTACACTCTCTGAGCTACACCCCCTGCCCTGAGCACAGCCCTGAACCCCAGTCCCAGCCCCGAGTCCCAGTTCCAGCTTTAATCCCAGCCCCGAGCCCAGCCCTGAGCCCCAGTTCCAGCTCTAATCCCAGTCCCAGCCCTGAGCCCCAGTTCCAGCTCTAATCCCAGTCCGTGCCCTGGGCTGCTCTGCCTCCCTCCTACACTGGCACCTCACCCCCAGCACTTCCGATGGCAGAAACCTGCAGGAAATTCTTCCACCAGTGTTGCCATCACACTTGCAATGTTTATAAATAGTGGCGTTTTCCAAGTAAACGATTAGTCTTTACTGTCTCTGAGTCCCTTGTTGGAGACACGTTTTCTGCCTTGCTGTGTCACCAGGAGTAAGGAGGAATTGCGACATACCCTGCAATTGCAGGTGAGTGAAGAGCAGCCGTGTGTGTGCCCCGGGCCGAGCCGAGTGCCTGCTGTGACCTGCCGTCTGTGCCAGCCACGTCCCCGCTCCTGTCCCTGTCCCTCACAGGCTTCTCTTCCCCTTTACAGGACTTGAACATGCATTAACTCTCGGAGCACCTTCCTCTGCCCTCCCAGAGTCTGCCTTCCTGCTGTGGTTCTTCTGCTTTCCATGAGCACTCGGGTTACCAGCCTTGGCATTTTCTTTCCAGCGTGTTTTACTTCACCTCTCCCTTTCAGTTCTCTCGAAACTCCTTTAATCCTTCTTTTCACAGGTTCTGCCCCGTACACGGGGTTTGTAATGTCAGGATATTTTTCTTCTTTCCTTTGGCGTCTGTATAAAATGCCCCTAAGAAGTTAGGGCAAGGACAGAGCCTGGGAGAGCTGGGGGTTGTTCCCGTTCCCAGTCATAGCTGGGTCACCTGGAGACACAGCACAGGTCCCTTCCCAGCCCCCCTGGCGCTGGAAGAGGCCGATATTGCCAAGCAGGAGTTGGGAGAGATGCGTAAGGAAAGGAAACCACTGCCCTTTGGTGAAGGGTGATCGGCAGGGAAAGAAAAGACAGATAAAATAAAACATGAGCAAGGCATGGAGAAGGAGGGGTGGACACATAAAACCAGCCTAAGAGTATGACATGATGAGTGTAAGGGGGAAGTCCTGCATCGGCACAGGGCTGGCCATGATGGACTAACAGGCTCTATAGGCTCTTATTTCAGTCTTGTGTGACTTTGGCGAAATCAGAAGCCTCACAAAGCTCCTTTTCTTGCAGGAAGGATCGTGGGTAGGTGGTAACCATTTAAAAGAGCATCTCTGGCTTGTAATTTAAGCTCCAGGGCTGTTTCAGGAGCACAGGTTATGCAGATTTACCTGAGAGACACTTTGCGTTTGTTTTGAGGGACTGCTGTGGCTCTTCTAGAAAACCATCCTGAGCAGAATGAGAAAAGGGGTTTTGAAACATCCACTGAACGTTATTTTGGTGACCTTCTGCAGCTCTAACCACACCACATCAGTGTGTTGAAAGGACTCCAAAGGTGGTGTTGCAAGAGGCGAATGAAGGGCAAAGGGAGAGGTGGTGGAGCGATTTAAACAAAAGGCGAGGTGATAAGAGATCTCGGCTGTGGGGTTTGGCTCAGGCACTGCCTCCTGCACGACCTTCAGCAAAACCTCCTGATAGGCTTCCTTCTCTTGGTTTCCTTCGCTTCCTTTCCTCCCTCCCTCTCTTCTGCAGAGAACTTTGGTGTTCCGAGTTGCTGAGCCCTCCAAGCACATTGCACTGTGTGCCTGCCTGACAAGGGCAGTGGGAACGGGGTCACCCATGGCCACCAGAGCATCGAGCTAATCAGGTCATGGAATTCCTCGCAGAGGGCTTCACATCCAGCTAAAACACGGCTAAAGGGCGAGAACAAGGCAGAAGCAGCACAGAGGGGAAATCCAAGGAGGCTGTTCGTAGACACTGTTGTTAAATGATCCAAGATCTGGGTTTTTACAGAGGGCTTAGGCCAGTTTTGACAGAAATAAAAAATTCCCCACCAGAAAGATTCTCCAGGACGGTGGTCAGAAATTAAAACCAAGTGGTGATTTAGTTGTAAAAAGCAGTGGAAGGAGAATCCCAGATATTCTCGCTGATCAAACTGAACAAAGTGACCTGGAACTCTCAACTTTCATCTCAGCAGTTCCTACAGCCTTTAATAAACAGCCCCTAATAAACTTCTGGACTGCTTCTGTGTTCATTTCTTTAAGCACATTTAAGTGTTATTTCCAAGATAAAACTGTGTGATTCTATTCCAGCTGAAGAGGAATATCAACTTAAAACCAGATTTTTAAAAGCAGCATTTATGTAGTTTTAACACACTTAAAAGTATTTTAATGCTCATACATAAAATTTTGTAGATCTGAATGGTGCTTATTAGGAATGGTGTTTAAATGTAGTTAAGAGTGTAAAAGGCATTAGAATCCTACCAGGAAAGTTCCATCTGTGCAAGTACCTGGTAGGGGCCGAGAGGTTCTTTAAGGGCCTGCTCGGGTATTTGCACATGACCCAGCAGGGGGAAGGAGCGCTGGGGCACTGCCAAATTCCGAGAGAGCTCAGCGGTGATTAGAGTTTAACTTCGCCATCACAGAGGAGGCTTTTTTTCCCCTTGAATTCTCAGTGTAAAAAATGCTGAAGCTTTTTCTCAGCTTTACAGTTGGGGAAAAATAAAAAATCCAAGCCCCACCCTAAAAAGCTAATAAAGACCTCGCTTTAGGAAAACATCTGGCAGCTCCGAGTGCAGCGGATTGTCCCTTCCCACAGTGTGGGAGCCTGGCACGAACTTTGAGTCTGTAGCCATGGGAAGTGGGCAAATCATTTTGCTGAGTCAGAGTTAGGAATTAACACACCAGGAATAAGCTGCAAGTTGTGACATGGACTTTGAGCACAAGGGAAGGCGTGGGGAGTGGCGGGTTGAGGATTGCTGTGCCACCAGGGCAGCCACAGCCGGGGCAGCACCCGCACCCTCCTGCCCCTAAAGGCACCTCAGGACAGCAGCGAGCCCCGGAATGCCCAGCCAGGAGCCAAAGCACAGCCCTGCCAACCGAGGGGGGCGTGGGAGAAGCAGGGAGGGCAACAGACAGAAACCCACGTGAAGGGCAACCAACCTGTGAGAGCTTCTTGCATGAAACATCCATGCCAGGCCCCTGGCTGATGGCAGTGGCACTGCTCAGGGGGGCACACCCTGACACAGCTCAGAGAGGGGGCCCCTGGGCTTTTCCTCTGGTTAAAGAAGTGCAGCTCCAGTAACCAGAGGTGGCAGAGAGTCCTGTCCCCCCTCAGCTCCAGCACACTGGCCCGGGCACACACACACACACACACTGGCAGCACCTTCCCCTGTGCTGCAGCAGAGCAGCCCTGGGACACTCGTGTGCCCGACGCTGCAGCCCCAGCCCCACGGGCAGCACTGGCCGAGCTCCCCCAGCACCCAGCCCTTCACCGCTGAGGGGGCAGGCAAAAGTGTCACTGCTGGAACTGCACCATCACCATCAGGAAACAAACCAAAAAGACAACAATGCCCCCACCAAACACAAACCCAAGGAAGGCAACGCTGCCAATCAAAGCAGTGAGACCCTTGCCTTAACACAACCACAACTTCACGTGCTTTTAACAATGAGCCATTCACACAGCCATTTTATTTTATTTTTTAACTCCAGGATGAGAGACTGACGTCTCATTCAGCATCATCTACGGCCCCAGACTGTCGGGTTATTTCCCCCCCTGCCTTCACCACTGATGGAGTGGCCACTGACTCCTTTCACCTCCAAAAACTTCTAAGGGCATCTGCAATCTGCAAGTGCCAGAGAGGGGTCACCCACAGCCAGAGCTGGGCTGAAGGGCAGCAGACACTGCAGAGCAGAGAGGTGGAATGAGTTTCTATGAGAAATAGAAGCAAAACCTCAGGTTCTTAAGGAAAGTGCCAGCAGACCTTTAATGGTGCTGGGAACCAGCCAAGACTGTGAGTTATATTTCTTTGAAAGAATCCTGTATAATGAAGTACACTGAAAAAACACGTGGAGAGACTGACAGCAGTGTTTATTTTATTCATGGCACTACATTTATTCAGGGAACAGAGCGGGGGGGAAAAAAGCCCTGAACTGAGAAAAAAGGCAGTGGTCTTCCAATAATACCCTAAAAACACCCAGGCCTAGAGCAGAAGGCCAGAAAACCCGTTCCCTGTGCTGTCCCTGCAGCACCCAGGAGGTACAGCAGGACAGGGAGCACAGGGTGCAACAGGCTTTGCAGGGAAAGAGCTGATCTCTGCTTTCTGAGGAGGTGGGAAGCTGAAGGGGAGGAAGAAAAAATTGTATAAACCATGTTTTATAAGGAAAGTTTTAAAGGTCCCTTAGCAGGCTTTAAAAAAAAGATGAAGTACACTCAGTCCATTCTTTGCCCGGCCCAGAGGGCCAGCACAAACAGCTGAGCTCAGGTGCTGGAGCACCATGTGTGCTGCTGCAGGGACTGCACGTGGCCCAAACACCCAGCTTTTAATTATCCTCCTGAAGGGGCTTCACTTGCAGCTGAGCTGCAGCTCACTGTAACAGCAGCAGCTCAAAGAATATGCCCTTTTTCACCAGCACTTAATTTCTCCCTAAGACAGGACTTTGTATTCAGCTAATTTGGCTCGTTCCCTCACAGAGCAGTTTGTTAGTTATGTGGGTCTTCTACATGCAAGGGAAAGGTTTGGCTTTTCTTTTCTTCCTTTTTTTTAAACAGGAAAAATAATTTCAAGCCTTCCATCCCTGGCTATGAAGCCAAGGCAGGCATGTGGCCCCATACCCAGCGGAACTAATAAATCCTGATTCCTTGCAGACTTCTGTCTCCTCTTCCCACCTTCCCAGCTCCCCTCCCAGGGGTCCCTTCCACAGGCAGCAGGATTAGCTCCTATTTATGTCCTCCAACTACTGCTGGAGCAAAGGAAGCAAACCCCACGCCAGGTTCCGTGTGTGCAGCCCACGGCTCTGCCTCTGGCCTGGCTCGCTCAGGAACCAGCCAAACTTCCTTGGCAATCCCCACCTAAGGCAGAGGAAATCTTGGGATTTATTGTCTCCACCAAGCACTCGCTTTCATGCAGCTGGGATTAACTCAGCTGTCTGGGAGATCATTCTTGACACTGGAGTTGGCCAAAAGACTGAGGCTGTTTTTGAGGAGGGGGTACAGCAGGACAGAGCACAGATGCAAGAGCAGTGGAAACCATGCAACAAATATTTCAAATATGACAGCATTCTCTTAATAGTTGTGCTGCTCTTCTGTGCAGCTGGAAGGTGACTTGGAGAGATTGGGAAGGCTTTTGCTGAGCTGTAAGTGTTTCAGAGCCTGCCAATTCCTCTGGCAGGTTCTCAGCCCAGCAAACCAGCATTGCAAGAGGCTGCTCAGAGCATCCCACCCTGCTGGTTAAACGTGGCTAATTACAGGAGTCCTGTCTGGGGCTTGTGGGCTTTCCCCAGGAAAACAAACCCGTGTGCAACAATTTGGGTTTACAACACCAACACATTTCTGTACGAACTCAGCAGCCCTGATCTCTCCCATGGATCAAAG
The DNA here is from genome assembly GCA_013400415.1 of Scytalopus superciliaris. NCBI lineage: Eukaryota > Metazoa > Chordata > Aves > Passeriformes > Rhinocryptidae > Scytalopus > Scytalopus superciliaris. Next base: position 241,235 of record VXBX01001524.1, read on the forward strand.
CTGATATTCCATTTGGTTGTGTCCAAACCAACCAGCTACAACAGGGACTACCAACTCCTCCCAAAGCACAAGCCCAGCTGGTAACAGCTCTGCCACTTCCTCACTCACCTGAGCTACACAGATCCAGCTCTAGGCTTGGCTGCAAGTGCCAGAGCTCTCCCCCAGGGCCTTTGGCCTTTGTTTTGGATTCAAGAGATTTTCTGTGCAGTCACTGACTGATCTTTCATTAAATGGAATTTTTTCCTACTAAACTCTTTCAGAACATTTGAAAAATTTTAACATCTTTACTTTCTAATCATTTCCAAAGCATCCTCAGCATACCAAGTCCTGCCTGGATAATGGTTTTCCTCCTCTGGAAAAGAGGTTTAAATTTACTGAGGCAAGACAGGAGCTGCAGCCTGGCCCATGGGCCATGCAGGGCCCAGCCCCTCAGACTGAGGCCACCAACAACCCAGAGTGGGCCTGGTCTCTCCATCCATGATCTCTCCATGCATGTTCTTCCCCTCTGTTCTGCCAGCTCACTCAATTCTCACTCTGGCACTCCAGTCCCCTCTGAAAGGGAGTCCCTGGGCTTTGGAATGCTGTCAGACTGGCAAGGTGAGTGCCAGGCACCTGCAGTCACACCTTTCCTTCCCTCAAGAGCCTCAATATTGTGCTGCACATTCTTGCAAATACTCCTGAAAGGTATTCCCAGCACCTCCCAGTTGCAACCACCTTCCTGGCATATTTTGAGGGATTTCTTTTTGGTTTTAAGCATTTGGCAAGTCTGAGACAAAGATGACATTTTATATGTGTCATAAAGCTGCACTGGGTGTTACATACAAACAAGTACCAGCAGTTTCAGTAGGGAATGTTCATGTTGAAAACTCAAATGCTTTTCAGAGGCAGCTTGTGCTGCTAATTCAGCCTTCTTGGGGACAGATACAACTCTGCTTTCTGTGCTGGACATGGCTACTCCAGCTTTTGTTCTGACAGACAAACCAGTGTCATTTCACTCATGAAATTAGGAAGGACAACAGCTTAGCTCAGACTAACAAAATTCTTACAGCTGAGTGAAACTGCTTTTCTTTGGGGGAAAAATTCAGCAGCTCCTTCTGAACGACTTGGCTGACAACAACAACCTGCCCAAAGAGCTGTCTGGGGAAGCCAACAAGAAACACTCCAGCACCTCCCAAGGCACAGTCACACGCCTGCCACCTTCTGGGCTGGGAACGTCGTGCTGAAGGTTCCCGGGGCTGAAATAATTGTAATTGGGCTCCAGGGAAAGGGGAGCGAGGGAGCTTTTGCTTCAGATCAAAGGTTACAACTCGCAGTGTTGATTCAGCCACGCAAAGTCTGCAAGGAAAGGCAACAGAGCACACGAACTGTGTCCCTGGGCTCTGATGTGCCCTCCCTGTCACTGCTCGTGTGGCTCCCCCAGAGCCCTCCAGCAACTTGCTGGACTTGGCACCACCAATGGCCACGGTGCCAACACCACAGCAATGGCCACGGTGCCAATAGCACAGCAATGGCCACGGTGCCAATAGCACAGCAATGGCCACGGTGCCAACAGCACAGCAATGGCCACGGTGCCAACATCACCACAGCAATGGCCACGGTGCCAACACCACAGCAATGGCCACGGTGCCAACAGCACAGCAATGGCCACGGTGCCAACAGCACAGCAATGGCCACGGTGCCAACAGCACAGCAATGGCAACAGTGCCAATGCCTTTCCCAGAGTCAGGAATCACACTCTCACCAGCACTCCTGCAGCTCCCACTCCATGGAGGGCTCTTTATAAACTCCCTGCCTGGCCTGCACAAGTCTCAGGTGTTTGTGGAACCAGAGCCCTGTGGTGACCCCCAAAGCAGGGGTTTGGACTCTTCATATACTCAAAAGATTCTTCCTAAAGCCCATCTTAAAGGACTAAAATTAATTCTTTACATTAATGAACTAATTAAAACATAATGGAAATCCTAAAATTGTAGTTGTTTCATGGCCTCATAAGGATTCCCTTCTGGAGAAATTGTACATAAGAAGCCAAAAGCTTAGCTGATTTGTATTTCAGGGGCAGGGTGACTGAACAAACAGCAATACCTGGAACCTCAGCCTATGCAGGGGGATGCAGAGGCATCCAGCTGAAGCACCAATGAAGTAAACAAGTGGAATCCTAATTAAATGTGTCCTCTTTCTAACGTAGAATCCTAAATAAACATCTACTCTTTCCACACTTCCTGGAGGGCACTTGCTGAGAGAACACGCAGCTTGGCTGTTGGCAGAGAAAAGGCATTTTCAACACTCAAGCAATTCACTCCTTAAATTTCTCATAGCCTGGATTTTAATCCTCCAAATTTAGGACAAGTGCTCTGCTTGGGAACAACATTCTCCAAAATACATTAGAAGGTTTATACCCAAACCTGGTAAAATGCAACTGTTTCCCCATGCCCAGGAGATGCACGGCCTTGCATCCAAAGCAGCTGTGCTGGCAGAGCTGTGGTGTGGGAGCTGGCAGGAGCACACCTCTGCTTCCCTGGCACAGGACACACCCCTGAGCTCCAGAGGGCATCCCTGGGGTGACTCCAGTGCTGGCCAGGGCTGGTAGGAAGCCCCGGGAAGGAAACCGTGGTTAAGGTGCACAACTGCACAGGCCAACTTCCTTCTGCCCCCAGAGCTCAGGCCTCCTCTGCCCCCACAGCACCAGCTCCAGCAGGGGATCTCAAAAACAATACCCAGGCACAGCACAAAGCAGTCTGGATTCATGTTTATTGAAGCCAGTAATTAAAGACGTCCTCGTTTTGCCAGCACTAGAAAGCAAGGTTCCACATGACTGCATACTGCACCTGGTTAAAGCCATACAACTGGACTAAGTTTGTTCATACATTTGCAGTCCTAATTGTAAGTTGGAAAAAAAAAACCCCAATAAACTTAGTATACAGGACAGTGAACTTTCATTTACAGCATGTATATTGGTAAGTTCACGATGTACAGAGCAGTCACTTCCAATGTAGTTAAATTAAATAAAATACGAAATTCTGTTCAGTTTAAACAGTTGGGTTTTTTAAAAATGCCAATAAAAAAAGTGCAAACTTAAAATCAAGCAGCATAACCACAGCATTTTTATGGAGGGCCAATCTTTAAACTTTTCTATTTGCTTCAAGTTGAATGCTTTCATCTTTTGTTTCCATAGTTTAAACATGAACAGTAGATGCAGTCACTATAATGCATATAAATATAGGCATATAATAGTTTAAACAGTCTACCATACAAGTGTATCTGCAAATAAAATGAAGTTTCACTTGAAAATGTAAAGGCTGTTTGCATTTGGCCTTTGGTTCCAATGCCTGAAGACACCAGAATAACAACTGTGCAGCTCACCAAAGTCCACAGACCTTGGCAACCACAGGATGCTACATTACTTACAACTCTCTTCCATAAACTAGGAGCATTCACTTGCAATCAGGAACTGGAAATCTGGTTCTGTTTTGTCTCTCTGCAAAGCTGGTAAGTTATACATTAACAGTTTTGATCCATTTTAGCATATTTAGCATTTTTATAGATCCGGAAAGTACTTCAATTTTAAGTTTTAGCCATACTGCTAGAAAAGTGCTTCTCGGGTTAGATGACAAAAAAGGCAGTTTCAGACTGAGGTTTCCAAACTGTATCCCATTCCAATCACACACCTTTTCCATCTTTCCTGGTGAATTTTTGATGGCTTGGTCTCCAACCTCAATTGTCAGTGTCAGGAGGACAGTGTGTAATGAATTCCTTCTGGCGTGGGCCCTTGCAGCTGGCACCTGCTGCACCAGCGAGCAGCTCCACCCCCCAGCAGCCAGCCACAGCCTTAGTCTAACTCATCTAGACAGCTGCATCACTTCAGGTCATACCGTTTAGTAAAAAAGTAAAAATTAAAAAAAAAAAGAAAAGAAAAATATAGCATTTTCAACAAAAAAACTGGCACAAGTAACATACTCAATGTTTGTAAGAGGCAAGTAAATACTCTTAGCTTTCTAGGTGTTTAGTCAGACTTACATGAACAGCCTCTTGATGTAACATAGGGTTCAAGGTTAACATCCAGCACTGTGTTAGTGGTCAGTCTAATTCTGTATATTTAATTAACAATATATATTAGGGAAGTTATATCCAGACATTGGATTTAGTACAACAAGTTCATATCAATAAAAAGTAAACTCTGTATAAATCAAACTGTGGTTTTTCCCTTCAGCATTAAGAGCACAGAATATGCTTGGTAGTTTAAATTTCTGGTAGTGTGTACATGTAAAGCAAGCATTCCGTGTACAAAATCAAAGTGCCATTGCAGTAACCAGAGCAGTTGTGTTTGCTTTGACAGAATGATGGTTATGTGACCATGGACAGAGCTCCATTACAGCAATGGGGACACCCACAACCCATCTTTCCCAATGAAATGCTACATTACAGAAAATACAGACCAGCTTGTTCAGCATGCCCATCTGTACACATTCATCCTTTTTAGGTTACCTTCAGAATTGGAGTTGGCTGCACCTGCAGCACGTGTGGTTGGATCTAGGGCCTTGAAAGTTTTTTTTTAAAAACCTCCACAGGTGTAAGGCAGGAATCAAATTTAGCTTGGTAGCTAATATTTAGTTACAAAAAAAGTAAGAAAAAAAAATACTGAGAGTGTTCTGTAGCACATTTCATTATGGGAAAATGATCCGTCACCCACCATTCTTCATAGGCTTGCCTCTTGGCATAAAAAAAGGCAGAAGCTATCAGAAAACAGGATTTAAAATTAAATACAAATTGCCAAACTACTGTTTTTAAAATAAAACCAAACAGTGACTGTTTGTACTACAGTGCACAATAAGTTCAAGCACCTTCTAAAGACACATCACACACTGTGCCAGGCACTTGGATCTAAACAGTTTAGTTCTCCCTTTGTCAGCTACACCAGAAAGGGCATCCACACTCTTAAGACTTCTTTAAAAACTAAAACAAGATTTATAACAAGAATAAATTCCCATGGTTCTTAGTGTTTGGCCTGGAATTCTCCAATGTAAAGTAGTCTTTTAAAAACAGTGACTATTTACCCCCTGTGAAACACAGGATTTAACAACATTGCTCCTCTCCAGTCAATCCAACATTCTGGTTTCTCACTGTCCCAAATCTGGTTCCCCCTTTTAGGGCTCCATCCCCTACCTGGGCTTCTTTCACCTAATTAATGCTGTTACACCACCACCCCCACCACTCCAAGAATACAATGCATTTGCAAACATACAAGTAGCCAATTCCAGTAACTCTGAAAGAGGATTCCATTTCTCTTTCTTGCCTTGTGTGCAGTCAGTAGTACTTTAAAAAGAATTCTCCGTTTTGCTTCTCTGTGTTCTTCACAACAGGAAATGCAGCTGCACCTGCTTTACCTCCAAGCCAAAAGAATTGCCCTATATAAACTCTAAATGGTTATCTTATACAGAGGGATTTTATATGCAAACTTCCTGAATGTGCACTTTTTACTGGGACAAGGCAATGATGGAGTAAGCTCATTTCCCCTGCCCCAAGAAAACTGATAGCATCTGCCATAGCAGAAAATTCCTGGTCTTATCAGATCACTATACATAGTTATTTGGTCATTTACAGATGCATTTGTGACGTGCTATCAAGCCTCATTCTCTGTTGGAGGAGAGTTTGTTGTTACCATGGAGTCTGGCTTCCGAGTGATCCTGTCCAGCTCCTCCTGAGCATTTGCCAAAACTGTTTTTTGTCCTAAAAGCAAAAAAGGACATGGTTAAAGCAGTCAAATTTCAATTAAATGTTTTAACATTTATTCACGAAAATCACTTTTATATGACAATATATTACCTATTCCTCTTACTTTGCCACCTCCCCAACACCACAGAGCTCGGCACGAGGCAGGGTATTGTCTTTGTGAAGACTGACAAATACTAAGGTTTGATTCACTTTAAAGAGATGAAACGCTGGATTATCCAGCAGCATAAAGCACAGACATACCCGAGAGATGTTTTACAGCAACTATCATTATGAAAACAACCACATTTAGAATCTTCCATAAAAACCAACTGCACCCAATTCTATCATTAGCACTGACAGCAAAGACTTCATTTAAAGCCCAGTTTTACCCCCAAGGTATGTAGGACACCTGCTAAAAGATCAGGTTTGGTTGCACTTGTACTTGCTGCATTTTAATATTAAGCAACTAACAGAAGAACTCTTCTATCTGCAGACAGTGTTTCCCTTAAAAAGGGGACAGGAATTGCATATTCATGTAATATCTCCAAGCAGGCATTTCAAAGGGCTTCTTCAATTGGAAACAGACACTATGAAGTATTTCATAGAAAGGCATATCTTACATTTTTATATTAGACTCCAAACTTTTGAACAATTCCCTAACTGAACCATCAGCTTCCTTCTATGACTCTGAAAATTATAAACCCCCAGACAAATTCATCATGTAAAATTGGAACAATATATCCTAATGCATGGAGCATACAAGCATTTAAGATTAAAAAGCCATATTTTTAGACAAAAAGTAGATTATATAACCATGTACAGCTTCTTTACATAGCCAAAGAATTTAACAAGCATCTGTTTTCCAGCTCAAATGTGTGTGAAATATTAGGTGGATTTTTTCCAGGGTACATGCTGAAAACATTAAGAAGGCAAGATTCAACTGCTAGAGATTTAAGTGCTATTTTCCAAAGTACAAGGACATAACCCAGTTAAAAGGTTACCTTTAATCACTATGAAGGCTTTAGACTTATGCACTAGTCATAAGACACAGCACTCTTAACAGCATCTATTCAAAGTAGGAGTATTTCAGCAAAATTTTAAAATCAGTACATTAACTGTAACAAAATTTAAAATCCAAAACACTTTTGTGGGGACTGGTACCTTGGAGTTAAAAAAATCCTAAACCCTGAGACAATACCACCCCCACAAAATTCTTGCTTAAACAAAAACTGGGAGGTTTTTTTTATGCTGGATGAACAGGAACCTTAAGCCTCCAAAATAACACCAAGCAGCTGTGTCCTGAAATACCTCAGACTGGGCAGGAAGAGCCTTGCCAAGCTCTTCAATGAGCTGTGGGACAACAACCCCCTCCTTTCCACTACTGCAGGTGAGCCCCTCTCACAGAGAAGGAACACAGGGAGCTGTTTCTAAGCAAACCACCACTGCCCCTCAGTTATGAATCAGTGACACTGGCTGTCAGCTTCCCACAGGTTTGCCTTGGGCAGTCAGAGGTGCCCTGTACAGTTCAATGTACCCCCCCTGCTAGACCAGGAGCTGGGAACCCCAGCTCTTCAGCTCCTGCACAGGGACAGAGGGGGAAGGCAGCCTCAGAATTTGCAGGAGCCTTCTTGTGAATATAAATGAAAGCTTGCTAAGTCCAGAAGTCCATGTGAAGCAAAACAAACCACCAACTGAAGTTCTTTGAAATATCATGGTCTAGACAAAGAGAGAGAGCCCAGAAATGTAAAGGCAAACAAGGTGGTTGAGGAATTACACAGCATGAAAACAGGGCCATGACACCGCAGCACCTGCCCAGATGAGAGAGCGCTCTCAGGTAAGAATTAAGGAGTAGAACAATTTGGCTGACCAGTATGCTGAGACCCACAGGGGCTCTCTCATCCTGTGGCAGAATCTCAGCATGTCAACCTCAGCATATTCATAGCTATGAGAGAAACAGATGGTGTCTTTAAAGCTAAATATTTTTGTCATCAACCTTCTGAAAATGTAGGGCTCTTCAAACAGTTTAGACATTCAAAATGCCTACAAAGGCCCTTCCAGCACATTTACTCACCCAGAGGGTGCTGCTGTAAATAAAGCTTTCTCCAGGATATTCTCCTCAGCTCCTCCACAGGAGAACAAGTAACGACCAGCTGCCTCACAAACTCCCCAAGAGCTTTTCCCACAGCAGCATCAGGAGCCCTTACCTTCTCAGGGAGTTTACTCTTACACTGGTTGCACATAAGGTGTGAGCAGCAGCTGACAGGGAACAGGCACAGGTGGGAGTGAAAGCCTCTGTTCTGTTCCCACAGTCAGGCAATGAGCGTGAGCTGCCAACTTGGTGCAGCCAAGAAAAGCCAACTGAGACCTTGAGATCACTCAGGAGAAGTCCTTCCACCCAAGAAAGAGAACTGCTGCACCAGCTCTAGATCTCTGCCATGGGGTGTATCTGGAGTGCTGCATGCAACAGTCTCATCACTTGTGCTCAAGAGAAGATAAGCCAATGATGGGAACTAATGAAGAAGAAAGTAGTAAGGAAAACAGAGCTCAGCCTCTAGCAGAAGACTAAGGTGTCTGATTAAGTCTAACAAAACCAAGAAGGTTAAGAAAGGATGTATGACTGCTGTCTCTAGATGCACCAGGAGATAAATGACCTATTTGAATTAGAAGTTAATGATGATACAAGGGGGGAAAAAATTAAATATAAAGGGTACACAAAGTCACTTGTTATCTTTGAAAACTTCTGGAAGGCACAGGATGTTCTAGAAGACTGAAAGAGGAAAGAGTAAAGCCCATGACAGACTAGTTAGTTTTTACTCTAATGATCTTTCCAGACATTGCAATTAAGTTTTAGGTGCTTACAAACAGCACAACAATCAACATGGATCTGTTACCAACAAGTTCTGTCAAGCCACCCAAGTTTCTTTCTATGAAGGGATAACAGGTCCTGTGGAGAAGGGAGAAGTGGTCGATATCACATCTCACACAACCTTCACATAAATAAACTCCAAAGAAAAAAGTCTAGCTATTTCAGAGGAAATCAATGTATTCTAGTTCATAAAATGATCCATTAGTTATCCATAGTACTGGTCAATACTTTCATTCAGCAATCCAGCCTGTCCAACTGTGGAAGACATCAGAACTGTAAGTAAGCAGCCTGAAGGGACAACAAAGGATTTTGAAAGATAGGACTGGAAGAAAAAAAATTATATCAATCATCCAAGGGGTGCATAATGCCAGAATGGAAACCAGTGACAAAGCAAACACACAACCCTTTGAAACACTCAGGTAATTTGATACAGACAGAAAATGTACTCAGCTGGCTGAACTGTTACAAAAAGTGCTGCTCAGTATCACAGAGATGACAAAAGCCCAGCATCACACTGAGCTGGCTGAAGAGAAGCACAGTCTGGAGCACAGATTAAGTGCCCCCTGCTTAGGGCAGACAAAGCCCTGTCTGACACACCAACCTCCTCTCTGAGCACCAAAACAAACAGTCACCTGAGCACAGCCCGGGGGGAACAGCAAGTCAGTGCCACAAAAACACGCCCTGTGCAAAAGTCTATTTTTGCAGCCCAGACAAAAGTCAGAGGCAAAGGGAAGAGCTTTCAGATGCCAGAGGCTGCAGAGACAAAGGGGCCACACTGATCTCCATCTCCACTCAAAGAAGACAAACAATATTGGCTTTAAGAAACACGGACTGTACAAGAGAAAAAAAAACCCTGTGAAGTACTGGAATAAACTTCCTGGAGAGATGACATTACAGCTTTTACTTCAGAGTTTGTTTGCTTTTTAATCACTAGCCAGGTACTCCCCAGCTGATTTTGCTTCAGGTAAAAAGCACGGATGAAATAATGCCTACAAAATATTCCTAATTCTGTTTCTATAAAACCAATTAATTTGACATCATGGTCAGTAACAACACAAGGGTGCCTTTGATGAAGCAGGGGATACCTTTCAGTGCTTAACTCAAGAGGGCACTCTGGATCAGGAAAGAATTAATCAAGTATTTTTATAACACAAATATTATTATGTAAATAATATATAACACAACATTTTATTGTTATCTTTATAATAAATAAATTTAATAAAGACAAAGTTTCAGAATTCATCATGCTAAAAGAAAACACACAAAACCCCCACTTGATTTGCTGTAAGTCAAATTCTAAGTTTTGAATCCAGAGCATGCAATGTTATATACAGCCCTTCCCAACAACAAAAAAAATCCTTCCTTTCCCTCTCCAGGAATAGTTTCAGTTGAAATGCCCACACTCCAGCTGCTCTGGGTCTCTGACTGACACACCATCCAATATTTTTCATTTCCAGTTCAGAATGCCTGGGCCTTTCTCTCCCCTCCCAGCAGGAGGAACTGTGGCTTTGGCATCACCCTTAGATTTTACATGATTTCACCAGCCTGGGATCAGAAGTCTTGCATCTATTCATAATTTAGGAGTGGAAGAATTCTGGAAGGAAAGCTCCTGAACATTCCGTGTGATGGCAATGCTGGCATTGAGAAGGACCAGTTAAATAGCCAAAGGAGCATATTTCTAACATTTCAGGTGGAATAACCATGCATGTTACACCACTGAGGTGTTCTGAGAGGTTTCTTTTCTTTTCACCTAAACTGGTGCAATTGCTTGTCACCACATATGCCATGCAGTGCATATCTCACAGATGTGCCCAGAGTGAATCCACTGGATCAGTGTCATCAGCTCTGCTGGATCACAAAATACTAAGGAATGAGAGAATAACTTCAAGATGTCATAAGAAGTAATTCATTTCAACTTGAACCCTGGGGAGATTTCAGTAGTTTCACTGCTAACTCCAGCCCAGATCCAATAAACTGCATCTCCTACGAGCAACAGCAAAGTGGCAAGAAAGGAAGGAATTCTGAAGTTGAAAAAGAAATTATCACTTCCTGAGTATGATCAAAACTCAAATGTTACTGATATTCCAGCAGTACAACTTCATTCAAAGAATCAAGTTGTAAGAGGCTAAATAGAAGCCCTGGAGTTGTGAAGTTGCAGTAGTTTAGTTATTTTTTAAAGACTGCACATTTTGGCACTGTCACTTGTCTAGGTTGTCACTTGACTGAGCAGTGCAAAAGATACACACAGTAGAACAACGTGAGCCAAATAAAATATTACAAATATGCAAAAGAAGCTGCAATAGCAAGTCCAATACCTGATTTCTTGGCTGTACTTTGCACTCCTCCAGCACCAGGACTTCCAGGAGAGCCAGTCTTTTTGCTCAAGAGACTGTTAAAGAAACTAGCCAAGACACCTTCACTTGCAGCATTATCTAAGTGAAAAAACAAATATATTTATATCACACAGAACACTGATAGCTGGTAAATGACAGCACTTGTTTTTATATACATACACACAACACTCACTAATCAAGAAAACAGACCTCAGATGTGAGTCTGTCCTTGCTCATTTTAAAGACACTGGTCCTTTGCATGCTTTGGCAGAGCCAGAGATGACTGAAAGCACATGACTGCTTTTCAGAACGATAGGGGGTGTCACAAAACTTTACTATCAATATTTATATGCTTTTGGGTTTTTACCTAAATGTAGAAGCCAAGAACAAAAGTATTAAGTATGGATGTGCAATTCAAAAGTTGGTAAGCCCATTAACAAACTGCACAGGTGTTTCAGAGCAGCCTTTCATGCCTCAGTACTTTCCATACCTCTGAGCTTGGCAATACAGCAGTGAGAGAGCAGCCAGAGGTGCATTGTACCCTCTGCAGGTGGGGAACTGCCCTGCCCGGGTTCTCAAAGAAACAACCCCCCAGTTACATGGAGCTGTGTCTTAGGGCTGAGGCAGGGAAAGGCTGTCATTTCCCAGGTACTTCATCTACCACAGAAAATGACATTCTAGAGGGGGTTTGGTAGAACAGGTCTCACTGTGGGTCCCAGAGTAAGTGATATGACATAAAACTGTGTACTTCAAAGCAGTCTCCACCCTAATAACCCAGCTGATGCATAACACAGGCAACTGAAGGAAATGACAATGTATTTGACCTCTGACTGCTTGGCAGTAACAGAACTCTATTTCAAACCTGATTTATGATACCCATTCATTTGTTACTAAGCTAACTATACCATCAGTGAATAAATTCAGAAATCTTTCTACAAAAGAGGACTCTTTTTTTTTTAAGGGAAATATCACATGCTAGAACAGTAAAATGCTTATTCATACTTTTAATATTTGGATCTGGTTTCTTAACTGATGGTATTGGGGAGGCACTGGGAACGTTGGCGGGACCAGCTCGGCCTTGAGTTCTCGGGGATCCTGCAGGGCCTCTTGCAGGAGATTCCTTAAAGAAAGTCCAAACCACACAAATCAGAGAAGAACTCACAGGGACTAGTTATGTAAAGCAAATACAACATTACACACAAAGGACCTTTTCAACCTTTACATTAGCACTGTAGTGCTGCACACTGGAGAGGGAAAACAAACACCCAAAACACCGGTTATTTTGGGGATGTGCCTCACCAAAGGAAAGGCTGAATCACTGTAGGAATATGTCAGTTCAATAATCATCAGATATTTCTATGTTCCCAAAGGGCATTAGAATGAAGCAATTTATAAGCAACATTTTAAAATATTGCCTTATTAATTATTTGCTTTCTGCAGTTTGAGGAGATTATGTAGGTTACATTTAAATTTAAAAAATGAACCTCTGCAGGTTAGAATCATTCCCTTTTCCCTACAAGGAAACAAAACACCTCCTACTCTTTTCTCTTGGATCTACTTACTGATGCTCTTGTAGGCGTTGCTGGCTGTTTGGCAAGGAATGACTGCAAAAACAACATATTAAAATATTAAATACATTTCACAAAATGTAAAGGAATAAAATACAGTGAAGCTGACTAACCATTAATTTATTTGGCTTTTTTTCCCCCTGATATTTCCAGAATTTGTCTGATATTTATGTACTACCCAACTGCCTCTAGAGGTCTGAGCTACAATCAATAAATAAGCTTTGGTCCTTTGTTTTCTATAGCCAGTCCAGAACCAGACACCCCAGTCTGTAACCTCTAGGATATTTATAATCAACTGTACAGGAAAGTATTAGTATGTATTTAAACAACAAAGCAGTAAAGAAAAAAAATAAGTTAGTCCATAGCCAAGTTTGACACCTTTCAAGCCTCTGGCTGGAAGAAAACTGCAACATTCAGATGTTAGGTCTTAAAAGTATTTCTGGTTTTCAGCTCAGTACAACTGTGTGGTGAAATTCCAAATTGTCCTCTTTCCCTTTGACATGTAAATTATTCTGTTCTCAGCATATCTTCCTTTCACCTTGCCAAGATAAGTGGCCATATTTCCTACTTATATTTGTGAAAATACAGCCTTACTTCACAATTACAACTGAATTTGCACAGCTGAAAACCAGCTACCTAGTGATTTATTTAAATGAGAATGAAAAACTGAAGGCAACAGCCACAGAGAACTTAAGGTGAAATCTTCCATAGTAAGGGCTTATTTTCAGTCTTCCATTCTTACCTGCTGCTTCATGAGAAACACTTGCTCATCTTCTGCTGCCAGCTCTTTATCATGGACTAACTGTTGAACAAAACATTTTGTCATTAGAAGTAAAATCTTAGATTACTGTAACTGCTTTTTTATGTTTTGGTGATCAAAAGGGAAGAGAGAGAGAGAAATCTTCAAGACCATCTTTTCCTTTTTTTAAAAAACAGTTATTTCACATTTAAAATAATATTTTTAAAATTGTCATTTAAAAAATGTTGCAAGACAAAAAAAAAATACTGGGGCAGACTAACATTGATACTGTGAGTGCTGCCCCAGAAAGGTGAGCACTTGGTAAGTAGACACATTCTTTTGAAGTTCAGATATTAATCTCATCAGCATCTCTTCAAAGAGCTGAGGCTGCCTTGCTTTGCCTTCCCACAGGAACCTCAGTGCCACGTGTGCACAGGTGTAAATTGCTGAAGTCCTACAACAGAATCCTCTGTTATCTAAAAGTGTTTCCACCCCACACATGCAAAAGTGGTATAATTTGAAATACAATATTTCTGGACTGCCTCTTGCTCAATAAGGTGCATTTGCTTGCAGCATTTTAAATAACCAGGAAATGAAAGCCCAAGATCTCACACATTAGGATTATTAAAAAAGTGACATTTATATCTGGAGTTCCTCAATATTAACAGTCACTAGCAGCCATTCAAGCAAACTGCACTTATCTGTGGGGGGCAGGGGAGAGTTTACTCCTTTTTACCTTTCTTACAGGAGGTTTCACAATGAAGTCCTCATATGCATCTTCTGGTTTTACTGTTGTGAAGTTTTCATGCAAAATGGCAATTTTCTTCTCATTGTCCCATCCAGCAGGTCTATAAAAAGGAGGAAATATTTGCCTTTTCAGTCACAAAAAGCTCTTCTACAGAGACTATTTATCCATTGCCCTCTACTTAAATAAAGCCATTTGCTTCCAGGTCAGTCCTAATTCTCAGTTAAACTCCAAAGATATGATCCTCTGAGCCAAGTAACCCTGGGAATATGCCCTGGGTTGTTTTTTCAGTTGGGGATTTCACAGGACACATATTAAGCTTTTGAACAACACAGACCATTCAGGTTATTTTTATATACATCTCACATGAAGTGCAGTGCTTAAGAAAAGAATGTGAAGCCCTGCTGCTTGCACTTACATAAAAACTGCATCCTTTTCTACCACTAAGGCAGGTGTGGTAAACTGGAAACCGTATGTTTTATGTACAATGTACTTATACAGCAGGTCGAGGTTCTTTTCCTCCTTAACTGATGTATAAATCAAGGCAGCCCCATCTGAGTATCTCTTTAAGGAAAATTATGTAGGGTATAGCTAATAAATTCTAGTAAGAGTTTGAAAGCAGCAGTCAATAGACATGTTGTCTCCCAGACTCAGTTCTGACAAGCAGTGCAAGGCAGAATGTGGAGCCATTTAGTATTCAGGGGGTATAACAGGACAAGGCTCATGATGTTTTCTTTGACGTACAAAAAAGTTACTCATCCTCCCAGGCACTTATGTTGGAAAAAGTCAAACACTTAAGAGACAGCTGAGATCTCAGGTTTACATGGAAATGGCAAATTCTGAGGGGAAACAAAAAAAAACAACTCCACCTCACAAGTTGTAAACCAAACCCTTTGTAAAGGAACAAAAGCTCCAAACGCCACGCACGATTTAAAACCTATAAAAAGCTTTATACATCTCTCAACATTTTCAAACCACCAAATGCTACACGGCAATCTTGGAGTGCCATTTCTTGGATTACCATTAGTGCAACTCAACATTAAACCCCCTTCTCTTGCTTCCAGATTCCAGCAAATCTCTTCAGCGCAGAAAGGATACACTGTAAGCAGAATCTCCGAATGTGTGACTGAATGAAGTCAAAGTGCTCTTCCCTGTAATCGTGCTCCTTCTCTAGTACACTCACTGCATCACACTGCAAGGGAGGCAGGGAGGGAGGGAGGCAGGAAAACAAAACCAGAAAAAACCAATCATTTCATCACAGCCCACCTTAAAGTATTGTCTTTAATATTACACACACACACATCACATTTACTTTGAGCCTTAGGTTTTAAAATGCCACCATTAAATAAAAAAATAAGACAATTAACATATGATTGGTAAGGTTGTTATTATTATTCCATAAAAGTAAAAGCTGACACTGATGGGAGAAGCTCACTTGCAAAAGAAATCCCTTTACTATTAATGCTGAATTCCCTCTGCTTGTCTGTAGAAAGCATACCCACTAAAAGAAAAGGTGTGAGACTCCTCCACAGTAGCCAAGAGAAGCAGGCACTCACTTTTGTACACACTACCAGCACAGGGATCCCCAGGTTGTGGGTCAGCACGTTCTCTCCAAGGGGCAAAGAAACATGTTCATCCTCCTGGCCAGAAGAAGGGCCTCTCCTCTGTGGTGATCCCTGGTAGCCTTCTTCAGGTTCTACATACTCTTGAAACTCCTTTATAACTGTTAGGAGAGAGAGCTTCTTAAGGTACAACAAAGGAACTAGTTCTTTTTAAACCATAAATAATCCACAACTAACTAGAAATGTCATTTTTTTCCCCTTGTTTTTATACATGAGAACTGAAGGCAAGTTAAGCCCTGGTGTCCCTTCAAACACAAGTCTCCTCCACCAACTCACAGCAAATAAAACCAGGTGGAACTTGGAGCCATTACAGATAATCAGGGTGAGCTGCAAGAGCTGTAGTACCTACAAATGCACATTCCTCAACATTTCATTACAAGGGAGTTGACAAAAGAAAACATAAATGTAGTTTAGCAGCACAGCCTCTGCTCAGTGCAATTTGTACCTATTTTGGCAGAAGGAGTGATGAGACTGTAAATGTACCCAGAAAGCACCAAGCTGAAACAGCCACTTTTTCTTCTGAACCATTACTTAAGTTTCTCTTATTCTGCATTTCTGTTGCAGGTGTCCAGTGCTAGAAATACAAAACCTTCACTGCACAAATACAGACCCAAGGACATCTACACATTACCTGAAGAGACTCAATTGTCCTCTGGAAAACCACGGTGGGGTCCAGGGGAAAGAGATGCTTTCTATGTTTTCAACATTTCAATTTTATGGCAACAGTGAGTGTTCCAGTAATACTGAATACTGTGAAACACTGAAGCACCTAAGAAGTAGTGTTAACACTAACTTGGAAATGCACTGTGACCCCACACATGCTTTATCAAACCTGGGCTCAATTTCCAGCTTTAATGCCCTTTTTCAGGGTGAGAGCCTCAGACCAGCTAAATCTACATGGGATGTGTCTGCTCCCAGGCACACAACAATCCCACCTGCAGCCTCCTCCTCACTCAGCCATGAGAAACCCTCAAAGAAAGAGCCAAGCAAGGTCCATGATTTGCTCCCATGAAGGCATCTTTATTTTAGGAACAGTGGGAACAGGCTGACTGTGTGTAGAGTGAGGAAAACTCCTGGAAAGAGCCACCCATGGCCAGCCCAGTCACCAAGAGACTGCTGAGTGCATCCTCCCTGTGCCAGGGAAGGAGCTGCAGGCCTGAAAAGTGGGAAACCTCAGGGAGGTTTTAACACAAACCTTGCAAATTGAAGTCACTGTACCTTTTCAAAATAGGAACCATTCCTGCAATAGATGGGGGTGTGGAGGGAAGAGCAAATCAGAAAAACACTCCTGTTCAAAGCTACACAATCCACAGGTTTTAGCTGAAATATAACACCAGGTTATTCTTGTGGAAGAGGGGTATAGTCCAGAGAAGAGCTTAAAAACCCCAACTTAAATACAGACCATAAGACTTCCAGTCACCAGTTCAGTAAATCCCAGTGTCCAAGGAGAGAAAATCCAGGCAGTGCAGTTGCTTTAAAAGGTGGGGAGGCAGTGCCTTCTGGTGGAGAGGGAACAGCAGTGCCCGAGGGATGCTCTCCCCAGGACTGTGTGACCCTCAGCAATGGCAAAGCACAGTGCCACTGCACATTATGCACATTCCCCGTGTGCACTGCCTGCCTCACCAAAACCAAACCAATTCCAGTGCATTTCAGTAGGGTTTCTTTATTAAGTACTTACTTACTTTTATTAACTTTATTATTACTCAGAGTCTTTCTGGCTCAGGATAGAAAAAAAACCTATTGAAGAGAAGTGGATCACAGCAGTTTAAAAATCACCATTTACCACTGCCACAGGGTTCAACAAGCCCCTCTGACTTAACCACATGTGAAAGAATATTTGACAATACTGCTCTCAGTTTACTACAGTATATAACCAGACAGTATTTGTTTCCTCTGTTTTGTTCATATCAAAGCAAAGAAATCTTTTTTAGTAACATAAACCCCTTCAAATGTGGGAAATAAAAGACTCTCCTGAAAGCAATAACACTTAACAACATAACACAAAACATTATTCAAGATGCCCCAAGAACGCTACTAATATAAATAGTAGAAACTTCAGAAGTTTGATGGCACATCCTCATGAATTTCTGCTGGATGGGAATGAAGATCACAATCCTAGAGAGCCAAGACTCCCAACTCTTCCCTCTCCCCAAGAGAGGGGTACCAAACCACATCCACCACAGAGCAGCCACCAGAGCCAGAGCTCACTCTGGGTGATCCACTCCCATGGAGGGAGAAGAAACTTCCCTGTGGAGCTGAACTGTTGTGTGGATTGCCAATAATGCACATGGTCTGGCACTGATCCCTGACAGAGACTGGGAAACACTACAGAAAACAGCTTTAGTTAACAAGGACATCTGCTGATGCTCTGAGCAAATTACTACCAGAGTCAAAAAAAAGTAAAAGCCACAGTAAGAACCTCTAACTACTGCACCTTGAACAGAGAAACCACTTTAATTCAGAAGAAAGCTCCTGTTAGCAATGGGCTCTTAAACACTTCAAGACTTTCATTCAACCTCCATTCCCGTTGGAAATTCATCTTGTTAGATCCAAGACAACCTTACCCCAAGTGCTGCAGGAGAGCTGCTCCCTAAGCAGCTCACGGGGCAGCCCACTGCAGGTACAGTGCTTCTCTGACACCCAGCAAGACAGCACTTTATAGCTGTTTCTCCCTTGATCTCCACTCTCAAGCTTTCAAAGGACACAACCTTCCTTGTGTGCCTGAACAACTCCTATAAGCTTTCCTTTTTCCTAGCAGGCTATTAATATTTGCTCCTCCACATAATTCATATTAAGGAATCATCTTCTGTGTGGTATGCAAAACAACTCTTTATTAAGAAGTAGGAGGAAGTGACTTTGGTTTAAGGTTTTTGAGCAGGAATACACATATGATGATGCACAAGATACAGGAGGCCAGAAAAGCAACTGTTCATCTGACAGATCAGCAATATTCTGCTCCTTACCAGTAAGGCTGAGCACTAGGGTGGCCTGTTACATTTGAAAAACTATTCCCAGGTGATGGCATGCCACTGAAATCACACTGATTTATCTCCCAAACCTGAGGCTTATCTAGGTAAAAAGCCTTTTATTTTAGAGTTTTGCATTTAACACAGCAAGGTTCCAGCAACCTGCTTTGTTCTCCTGTCACTGCTTATTCACTGCAGCTGCCTCCAACAGAACAGCTGATCCCTCACGACATGCAATGACTGGAGGCACCACCAGAAAGCACCCACAATTATTCTGAGGTTTGATTGTTCCACTAACAATAAGATCCTCAGGCCTGGAGTACTGTTTTACTGCAAATATGGAAATGGAAGGCAAGCACTATAACTTACTCAGCAAGGTGGATCCCAAAGCCCCTCAAGAGCAGGAGAGAAATGCAGAGTATTTTTCTGAGACAATCACTCCCTATTTACACTCTGTTAAGTTGCACAATCAATTCACACAACTTGTAGCTTTTTTGTGCCCTATCATAAATTTTAGTCTTGTGAAAAAATTCCTGGACAAAAGATGCCTGGGCAAACCAGGTTCTTTTATCTTTCAGCTGTATGTCAGACCTAAAAAAGGTAGACAATCTGAAACGAATTCAACTTAATGGGACACTACTAAGTTTTCACAAAAATGTTACTGTGTTTCAATTCTTTAGCTTCGAACACTCCAGAGGACTTTGGTATAATTGTCATTTTACCAGTACATCTCCTTTCTGCAGTTCTTGATTCTGGACAGTTGTCTTTTCTGCTTTGCTGTCTTAAATAGGAAGGGAAAATTTACATATTCCCAAAAATAATAATTGAAATGTGTTATTTAAATAATGATATATCATAATTAAGCCTGAATTAAAGTAGAACATTTGACATTCTGTATCTGCATTGACATCAGCCAAGCAAGGAGTGCAGACAGAATACTCTTGGTGTATTCTGAGCAACACAACTTCTTTCAAGTTGCTCCCGTGTGTGTGTCCTGCTCCCACTCTGGAAACTCTTTAACTCAGATGGGAAGTTTCTCAAGCACCAGCCCAGGAAAGCCAAGAGTCAGTATCTCACAGAGCAAACACAGGACCAGAGGCTGGGTGGAGAAAGGCCCCATAACTCCTGACAGCAAAGCCAAGCAGTCCAAAGTCCAGCTCTGTGGAGAGTGGTGAGCCAACTAAAGGGTTCCTGAAGCTCTTCAGACCTTGGCAATGGAGAAAGACCAACCCAGCAGCACTGGGGGATGATACTGGAGGGTGTTTCCCCAGGTTATGGCACCGAGTGTCCCAGGCAGGGGAAGCCCTGCAGCCACCCAGCCTGGGCCGCAGGGGCTGGAGGAGCAGGGCTGTGGAAGGGCAGGAAACACCCCCAGCCAGTGGTGTTGTGGAGCAGGGGGCTCACTGCAATGGATTCAGCACATCACCCTGCACCCTGTTTCTGTGTTACACTGCCTGCTTTGCACCTGTACTGTATTGGCCTGGCTTTTACACCTTTGGGCCATTGCAGCCCAGTGATTCTCCATGCTGGAAGTGGCAGTTTTCCTGGGGAAGCACAGGCAGCAGGACTGCAGCAAGGAGCACTTGGCTGGTGTAGCTTTATGGATGGACAGCAGGCCAAGGCTTTCTTCAGGCACTGCCTGAGCACTTACACTGGCACAGCCACAGCTGCAGAGGGCTGTGAGGAGCATGGCCACGATGGCCAGAGCTCCAGGCACAGATCTGGCCTCAGGAACAGCCTGCAAGGGGTCAGAGGACAAGTCCCTGAGGTGACCCAGGTGCCTGGGAACAGGAGCAAGAGGGAAGGTTGGGCACAGACACATCCCAGCCCCTGAGTGACCCACGTGCTGCCACCAGCCCAAAATCCAGGGATGGCAGCAGAGTGCTGCTGGGGGGAACTCAGCTCCTCCCAAACCTGCCTCTGCCCTCCGCTCCAGCAGAGCACAAAAGAAACCAGGAGTTCCCACAATACTTTAATTTAGAAAGTGTTCCAAGCTCCTCAGACAGGGTGCTAAAACCCTGCCGGAGGTGTAACTGGCTCCTTCACAGAGAGCACTCTCAGTGAAGGTGGAAATACTTCTCTTCTCAAAACTAAAATTCAAGTGCACAAACTCCACCTTCATCTGGATTTCCATAAAATTTGCTGTGTCTCAGAAAAGTGCAAATTGGGCTAGCTGTTGTATTTTGATACTAGAACTGCCTTTCCATTTCCAGTTCCCAAAAAATGTCTCACACACATAAAAACCCCAAAACTTTCTCCACTCAAAACTGTCATATTTTACTTTTTTCCCCCAAATATAACCTGATGATCAAGTCCAGGTGGTTTCAGGTTTAAACTCTAGCTCATATGCTGTAGGCTCAAGGCTTTTGGGAACATATTATTTAGCATTCAGAAAGGATATCAGCTATGCAAATACACCTGAAGGCTCACAGGCCAAACAGATGCCACTGATCCCTAAAAGGATCCACAGGAAACTACCAGACAGTATTTGCAAGTTTTACACACTCCAGCACAGACCAAGATCACCAACCAGCAGGGATCAGTCTGAATCCATAGTTCACCTGAAAAAGAATGCATATTCCTACAGTCTTTCCACTGAAGGAATTTATTTTGGAGTAATTCAGTATGAAAACAGAAAAAAATTCTCAAGAAATATTCAGAACTATTTTAGGAAAAAAAAAAAAAAAGCAGCTGCAGGAAACAATACTGCAACAATGACTGCTTGCCAGTGCCAGATTCTGTCCTGTCATGGATATGCCAGGAAAGAAGGTTAATTTATACAACATTCCTAAAGTCACAGGGTAGGAATGGCTGTAGTGAGAGAGAATTAGCTGTGCCAGGGCCACAGTCTGAGCTCTGAGGAAAACAAGGGCAAAGAGACCTTCTGGAAGGCAAGCACAGGATGGGAACGGGGCCTGGCTTAGATAGCACAGGAAAGCAAACAGCTCACCTCAGCATTGAATTTTGTCACCCTTTTAAAAAAACTGAATTGTCATTTCATGGAGTTATTTTTTTTTTAAATTGCCCATTTTAAAAAGCAAATCATCAAACTCTCATTATTGCACGGGATATGGACCAGCAATTCAGATGTTTTGCTAGCACAGCAAAAGTGGAAGAGTTGTTTTAACAGAGTCTATTTGAATTAGATTGCAACCACACTTCAAAGAAATTCTTTTCCAACCCATTCTCAAAACACTAATCCAAAGAAACCTATCATTACAAGAGAAAGCTGTGAGAGTCAATTAAAAAGAGGACAAGAATGCATAGATACAAAGACTTACACTTCTGCTCCATGTGTCTCATCTCTTCTGGAGGAATCTTCATCTTATCAATGTGTTCTTGCAAGACACTGGCCCATTTCTGTAAAGACTCCATAACAGTCCAAGGTCTAGACATATCTGCCACAAAGACCACAAGGGTGTCTTGCAGGGATTCTGCAGAAACTGCAAACTTCAACAGCCCTTTGTGGTACAAGTCTCCATCCAGAATCCAGACGTTGCAGCGAGTGTGATCTGAAAGGGAAAGGTGCAGTTGGAACTCACAGGGGCCAAGGCTTGGTTTGCCAGCAGCAAACACAGCAGTGCATTAGTGGCTGAGGGAAGGCCCAGCTCCCAGCAGCCTGTGTGCTTCTGACACAGGTTCATGTGTTAATGCCTACATTGCTCAGCAAATGCTTTCAGTTCTGCGTTCAGAATACTTTCCTTCAAGAAAATAACTTTTGCTCTTGGGCTTTTCCTAAGGACAGCTGACACAGCAGTCCCGCACTGGAACCATGCACAGCCCAAGTGAAACAGAGGGCATGTGCCACAGGTGCAGCTGTGGGTTTGAAGGGGGACCTGCCCCAGGCCAGCAGGAATCCTGCCTGAGGCGTCCCTCAGACACGTAAGCTGGTTTAACACTCTGGAGACATCTCCCAGCAGAAATAAGCTGCAAACAAGATACAAGCAATAAGCAGCTTAGGTTTCTGGCACAGCACTGGGAGGAGCAAACACAGCATAAACTCAAATCTACCCAACAAGGTTGTGCTCCCTGCTCTTAATTCACACTGACTTAGCACTGGCTACTACTTGCAGGCTCCTCACAGGATGAGCACGGGGGAAATTACTTGGGATTTCAGCTTTTGTGTTTCTCCCCCAAGTGCTTTGAGAGTGGCTGGACATTTTGTTGGAATGCAAGGTGGGGTGGGGGGATCAGCTGGCATTTTACCCCAAACCTGAACTCTTGGCCACAATAAAAACTAACAATGAAGTATCCTTCAGAAATGATGTAGCAGGTACCATGAAGTACCAATTCTGTCCAAATTAAAAAAAAAAAAAAAAAAATTAAAAAATTGCTTTATCCTCAAAATTTCCTCCTGAAAAGGACCATTGTTTCTATCCATTGTTCCTATTTTCTACACTCTTCCTAAGTATTCCCTATTCTAACTCCAGCTATCCAGAGGGAACAGTGAGTCTCTCTCTTGCCCTACACACAAGATATGTGAATTCTTGAATAGACAGGTCTGCAAACCAATCACTGCAGAACCCAGATTTCCAAAACAGCTACTGAGCTTCATGATTATACTGCCTCACTGTACTTCTCTGTCCTGAATCCTTCAACTTCTCAAAATAAATCCAGTTGCTGTGGCTATCATAACTTAATTCTAGGAAGGAATCCATCAGGATCCTTCCTGGCTCCAGAAAAAGGCAGAAAAAGGCAAAAAGAACTCTGGAAGGGGTAAGATTACAGGCATACACATACCACCCCTTCAATCAGGCAGAATTACTGAACAGCCAAGTCACACACAGATCACATCAAGATGCTGCAGTCTTCATTTAGCATTTGTTATGCTCCTGCTTAAGCTGTGTTGGGTTGTCCTAAGACATTTCAACATCAGCCATCACACAAACAGGCCACAGCCTTTGAACTTGCAGATGTTCTTACTTCCACCTGCACACCTCAGAGCCAGCCTTCAGCAAACAGTCAGGATAATCACTGTGCATCCAAGAAATGCACCTCTGCATATTCAGCACTGTTCCCCTCCCTCCCTCCCCCCACTCCAGGACACATCCCACTGGTATCCCACGGGATTCTCACAGCACTGCATGTTCAAATCAAAGGCTGTCAAAGACCTCTGAGGGCAGAGGGAAGGTCTGGTGAAAGTTTGGAAAAACAGAAAGCAAGGTAGGACACAGTGTGAACACATTTACACGTTTCCTATTACACAGCAGTAAATGAAACATCTGGGAAGGGCTGTTACACTCTGCAATCTAGAAACATCCTTTGCACATTCCCAACAGCAGCAACCTGCCAGGGAATAAACACCCCATGAGCTTTCTATGAGCTAAAGGCTATTAATAGGCATGAACTATGCCTGTGCACAACTGTCTCCTTGGAGCATGAATGGAAGTTTTAAAAACTTAACTAACCTAGCTCAAAGTTTACAGCTCTGACCAGGACTTTGGTGGATTCTCCTGTGGGGAGTGCCTGGATTGGAGAAAAGACTCTCACACCTTGGCAAGTAACTACAATGATTAAATATCCTAAGTCACTGCTTCTAAGTCACTTTTTAAAGCCAATATTTAAGAGTTTTTTTGCTAAACACCTTTGTCCCACTTAAGGATTTCATTTTTACTTAGCACCTGGAATGCAGACTGGAACTAGAACACAGGTGGAACTCGAAAGCATTTGGAACTGTCACTGTAATGAAATCAATCTGCCAGCAAGACTGGAAGCCTCTCATTCACATTCAAAGGTACTTTAACAAAAAATGTAGCACCATATGCAAAGGAAAGGTTTTGCTCCTTTCTTACAGGGAAGAGGTATGTCTTGTGATTGACAATTGCTAAAATATAAAACACACTTCAAAATACAGTACTGGTTGCTCACAGTTTGGCAAGGACTTGATGGCAAATTCAGCTTTGTCAGCACCACATCAAGCTCCTACTTAATCATGAATGTTAACTGGGCCCTTCACAGTGACCATGACATGAGACACTGAAACAGAGTAACCAATTACCAGATCCTGTTGGAAAAGCAGGTGCTACTTATTACTGCTAAAATACATCTCTGAATCCTGTCAATATTCCATTGTCCCTTTAGTCATGAAAAAGATTTGCCAGCTTTGATGAATTTTATTGCAGATGGTTGATTGTGTGAACTACATCTGCATTTATTCAAAGGGTACAATTACACACCCCTTGCCCAAGCTGTAAAGAGAAGGAAAAAAGGAGAAAACTTTCAAGAGAACCACTTTGAAGATGTCGACAAAAAAAAAAGGCAATTTACCCATTAGAAACCAGTGTACCAGCAAGACTTGTCTCAATGTGGAACAACCAGTTCAACTGGAATATGCATATGATATGACTGAGGCCAGTCCAAACCTGAGGCAAAAGCCAAGACTGCTGGATTTTGTTAGAATTCAGGAACAGAATGGCACAGTGGGGACAGCTGTGCTGCACAGCCAGCCCTGTGGGGGTGCTGATTGCCAGCTAAGCCAACAGGACCACTGCAGGGCCAGTCCTTGCAGGCTGGCTCTCTGCTCTGCTGCACATCCTCACTGTGACTCGGCCCTGTCACTGCAAGAGGCACCAAAAGCTCCTCCTCAAACAAAGATCCTGTAAGAAAACTATGCAGAGCTCCCTCCTACGAATTCAGGTTCTTGGTTCTCAAAAGCAGACTAAGCAGCATAGACATGAAACATCTGCTCATCACAAAGACAGGCAGAAAATTAACACTGCCACACTCCCTGAGAAATGCCACTGACAGGGGGCTCTTGGGCTTCTGCTCCAAGGTCAGTTAATATTCCCAGTTAACTTCCCAGCTAGTGCCATAAGTACTTCCATCCAGATGAACTACAGTGCAATGTAGGCAGGAGCTGCCATATGCTCCAAGGATAATGTACCTGGGGATTTAGGAGAATCCTCTCTCTCAGGATTGCTTCTCAGGCAACTCCAAACCTCTTCTGGAACAAATGCCTAAGCCTAGGCACAATTTGGGACAGTACCCTAGGAAAGAGACTTTTCAGGCAGAGATTGAGCAGCAGACTTAGTTTCTAAGTTATCCTGAGCCCTGGGGGGCCAAAGCCCTGCATGTTACACTGAAGGACAAGCACCTGACACACCTGGAGCAGCTGGATGCCAACAGTGGCCCATGTGCATCTGCCACCCACGCTGGGCATCGGCCACTGCCCAGACACCTGCAGGTGACAGGGAAAGCCAAAAACCTGGAGGGCACCTGCAGGAGCCACAGGGCTCCTTCAAGGAAGAGGTGCTTTCTGTGCATTAGCTGAACTTTCCTACAAGCTAAAAAGAGCAATTTAATCCTTAGGGAGAAAGTAAGTGTAAACTAAGATGTGCATCCAGCAGTCTAGAGAAATTCTGCTTTAAATGTAGGAAGAGCCAAGTTCAAATATCCCTTAAATAGGAAGGGGAGTGATGGGGTAAGAAACAACACAGATTTTCCTTAAGATTTCCAAAGGCAGTTGCAAGGTCGATAATGACTCAGCACTATGACCAAAATATTTCTCCTAGAGTGAATATTCTTCTTCATCTCAGAGCAATGTAATGCAAAGATAGCAAACAAACCTTCTGCCACCTGGGACAGAAGTTGAGAAGATTCTCTCACTACACTAGAGTTTTAGCAAGCAGTGTTGATCTGACACCCCTGGAAATCCTTGTGGTCTGGTCGTGGATAGGCTGGGGTATAACAAAAAGCAGACACTCTCAAAACTCTGTATCTGGTAGTGAGCTCCTGAATGCCTGTCTTGAGTTTCCTCGTGGCTTCCAAGAATTGTGGGTCAGTTATAAAGGCTTTGTTTCCAAATCTGCATCCAAGCATACACACATCTGAAGCACACAGAGTTTAAAAACCAAATCCAAACCTGTCCTAGAGAAGGGAGGGTGTTATCTCAGCCTGCTGGGAGGTCCTGACCCACTTTGCTATTTATTTTGCTTGCGGGTGACACTAATGAGACAGAAAGGAAAAAGGGATGTATTATTAGATCCTAACACATCCATTAGAGGGATGCATGAAGACCTGAATTCTCCAGCTGAGTCTGCAGTCAGTCAGAAAGGGCTCTTTTTCCCTGCTAGCGCTGCCCGAGTTCTTAGGGCAGGCCTCTCCCAATCACCTCAAATACTTAGCACTTTCAGATCCTCAGGAGTAGCCACAAAATATTTCCAAAGTAGGGATATACTTGAGGTTTGATAGAAAACACCAGGAAAAACAGCACAGCAAACATTTTTCTACTTACAAGACCACCTCCTTTGAAGCTGCCAGAAGCCTGATGACACAGGCTGTCTCAGCACTCCCTGTCACAGGGCTTTTTCCCCCTGAAGTGTTTATGCAGAACTAAAGCAGATTGTGCAGGAGGGAAAGCACTTACACCCAGAACCTGAGGGAGCCAGGAATGGCTCAGCACTTAAACTACAGCCCCAAAGATTTTTAGGAACTGCAAGATTAGGAGGCCATGGAAGACACAGGCAATGTACTCACCCTCTCATTGTGCCTAACTTAGTATCCACAGACAGTTTCCTGCCACGTGAGTGCAGGACCCATCTCCATAACAACCAGTCACATATGGCACTTAATCACTCCTGCAAGCCTCAGTACACTTCCAGTTCCAAAATACCATTATAGGATCTTCCTAGTCCACTTGTCTCCAGGAACAGGGATGAACCACCATCATTGCTCCCCTCTTCTGCACTCAAAACTCAGACGGAGGTCATGAATAGGAAAACTGTCATTTCCCATCCTTAAAGACAAACTAACCCAAGGAGCTTGTCCAAAGTGAGACAAGCAGAGGTAGATTTAGGAGCTCACTCCCCATCTCCTCCTGTCTCCAACTTTCCCAAAAATAGGACTCTTCTGAACATTAGACCTGCTTTTAAATGTTCTCTTATCACCTCCTTCCCATATAGCAGAGACAAGCAGTGATAAACAGCAACAAAAAGACAAGGGCCAAAGAGACAAGCTGCAGCTTGAGCAAAGGAAATACTAATTCTGACTTTAAGTTCTGTTCTTCAGTGAGTCAACTCTAACAAACTACCTGTTCCAGTTAAGCAGAGCTCCACACACAGCCCTCACACGCTGTGCCAGAAATCCACACGGAGAATTTCATTCTCAGGGATGTATCACTTACTTTCTCCAGTCACTAAGTAGCCACACCAAATGCCATTAGAGCTGCTACAAAGTCAACACCAGCAAATGTATCTCCCTCCCCGTGCAGGGATCCCGAGAGGGGCCCAGGGGTACCTTCTCCTCACCCACAGGCCAAGCTGCCAGAAGGGCAAGAGGGGGATTTCACCCTGCCCGTGGAACATGTCACTGCACAGGCACGGGTATGGCTTGTAGAACAGTACAACGCTGCCCCAGCTGCCTGTGTGGAACCCAAATCATGCTCCTGAAACCACAGCTATTAATGTGGCATGTCAGCTACCCAATTACAGTAAAGAGATTACATACTAAATGAACTTACCATCTCTGTCTTCGTCGTGGATATTGAGATACAAGTATTCCAGTCCTCTTCCTTTCTTGCCATGCTCTGCTCCCTGTATTTTAGCCATGAGTGTGGTTTTACCTGAACCATCATCACCTGCCAGTAAGTTTGTACAGGAAAGAAAAAAAAGACACCTTCAGAATTACTTTTAACTTTGTAGAAAAGATTTATTCAAAACTCGCTTAATTAATCAGAAGCATCCCTGTACATTATTTCTGGTTCTCTTTGAAGTATTTCAGCTAAATCAAATGGTTTATACCATAACAGTAAGAATGATGCACTAACTTATTCTCTATTATTAACTGACTAAATATGTTGTGAATATAACAGTGTAAATCAAAAAGAAAGTAAACCTAGTAGAGACAAAACCACAGATCAAATTACATAACGCAGCTGTAACAAGCCCGTGTGTCAGTCTGTTCACATCATTGTTCCCAACACGCCTCGCTCCTACAAACACAAAACACAGCACAGCAACCCCCCCAGCCGCTCCCGCGGGTTACCTACCGAAAACCAGGATGTTCTTGCCCGATGGCAGCTTCGAGCGGGACCGCGTGGAGACTTCGCTGAGGATGGAGGACCTGGAAAAGCAGCGCGGGAGCGGCGTTATCCCGGCACAGGGTACAGGCACAGGGCACGGACACGGGGCAGGGGCACGGACAGAGGCACAGGGCAAAGACACAGACAGGGGCACAGGGCACGGACACAGACCCAGAGAGGCACAGGCATAGAGCACGGACACACCGGGGCACGGACACAGGGCAGGGGCACAGACACAAGGCACACAGGGCATAGGCACACACAGGGGCACAGGGCTCGGACACAGAGAGAGACACAGGGCACACGCACAGGGCACACACACCGGGCACAGCGACAGGCCCCGCACACCCGGCCTGGCAGCGGGAGCCCCGCACATCGCACATCACGCCCCGCATCTGCCGCAGCCCCGGCCGCGTCTGAACACACCGAAGGCCCGGCCCGTTCCCAGAAGGGCTTGTATGGCCCGTGGCAGAGCCGCAGCAGCGCTCCGGGCCCCNACCGGGGCCCTCCGCTGCCCACACCGGGGCTTGCACCAGCGGGACAGCAAACACACAGCAGCACGGGCTCCGGGCTGTCCCGGGGCCCGCCCCGCACACCCGGCCCT